>JAQFXV010000759.1:0-18204 GCA_034694065.1 Camisia spinifer
TAACAATTTTCATTAATTTAATGGCAAAGAAGTTATTCTTAAAAACAATAAAACACCGAAATATGATAGAAATAGAAATAAAATGATAGCAATTGACACAAAAGACATATAAAAGGCTCTTTCGCGCGATTGCTTCAATCGGTTGAAATCATAAGTTGTTTGAAACGGAGAAATCAATTTGTTCTGATATTCATTACAAGCAATTGATTCCATAAACATTTCTTGAGCTCTATCTTTACAACAAATAGGAATACCATTAGAGATATTGAATGAAACATCATTTGCAAGAGTATTATTAAATCTCATTTTATCGTTTTCAATATTATTTATTTCTCTTGATATTGAAGACGATTCAGTGTTAATAAGCGGAGATTTGATTAAATTTTTGACAGCATTGCTTCCAATCATACTATCGTTCAAAACGGGAGCGATTCTTGGATTTTGAATAAATAATTTGATATCATGTTTGCAAATGGCATTCAATTTACGACACTTAGCCTTTTGGCACTTGTTTAGGCCCAAAACCAAACCATTGTAAGGCTTTTCTCGCAGTAGTTTTCTTTTGCGTCCAGTGATTGAGCACTTATATAGAGTTTTGAAATACTTGTGATCACTATTTGTAGAATGATATTCATCTGTTAATACATTAGAACATTCATTTCTAGCAATCGATTCACGATTCACATCAGAAGTATTTATATTCGGATCTTTTTCTGCCATAAAATTACTGGAAGTAGTAATAGTTTTCGCGTTTGGCTCTGAAGACTCATCCGCTGTATCCGATGCTCGCATTAATTCTTGGTTTGTTTGTTGATTCATGTTTTCACTGAATATCAATGAAGTAGAACTGACTCTTGACTCAAACAAAAGTATTACACTTTCAAAATTGAAAACATATTTTATTATTCGTTTAGAGCAAGTTTTAAGTCAACGGAAAGTTGTTTTTCAAAATCCGAAGTCATTGGCATCGATTGGCATAATGACACACTTCAGACACGGTTCACATGATATATAAAAGTATAGCAATATTATAATCCTTTTTCAATAGATAACTGGTTTGAATTTCAAAACTCAAACTTCAATAATATAACGAAAATTAATTATGACAAAGAGCTTAAAAGTTTTTATTGAATAGTTTCACAAAATACTAGTACTTAAGTTACAAATAAATTTATGAAAGAGTGATTGTAATAGTCATTGACCGCAAACTATTTGACTTAAGACTTTAGATCAAAATCATTGTTCCCGATGAATAAGTTAAATAAACTCAAAGTATTTGGAACATGAAATTCAATTAAAGCTTAATTCATTGAACAAAATTAATCTGTTTGTGAATAATAAAACATTCATTTGATAAGATAAAAATTGAATTTATATTTTCATTCTGAACAGAAATAGTTTTTATCATTCAATTTCATATAATTATTTATAATAATAGTTTTTCCATAGCTTAACCCAAATCAATTTTCACAAATAAGTATCAATTGCTATACATAACTCGTCAGTTATTAGATTCTCAATCAAAAGGTTAACCAATTTCTATCAAAATCAATGTCATTACAAATGACAATTTTTTGGAAAAATCAAATTCCAAAAAATAGTTATAATTTTCAGGAACGAAATCGATTTCTGTCTAGTTTAGTATTGTTTTCGTTTCCAAATTTTTCAAAACTGCCAGAACTTTATACTACTATTGAGTTTAAAATTGATTGAAAGATAAACTTAGAAATATTGACCACTATTTTTGACTTTAAATAATAGGTATTATTTTTTGATAATTTATCAGATTTGCTCATTTTATGTTAATTTGAAGTGAGAGGAGCTTTAAGGGAGGACTCAAAAAAGCCAATTTCTAAATTGAGTTTCAATTCAAGCATTTTTTTTAAAACTTGTTACTTTTCAATCATGTTTGATATACGAGTAGTTTAATAATAAAGTTATTCTTTAATTTGGTTTGAAATAATGCACATTCTAGTTTCCCTCATAGTGTATATGTTTTGAGTTCACATTTTTCATGTCACGATCGTTAAACTGTATAATTGATGAGATAATTTTGGTTCTCATACAAAAATATAAGCTCTATCTTTACGAATGATTAACTTTTTAATCAAGTCTACATTTCATTAGTAGAATCGACAACTATTGATCGTAAACTCATTCTGCTTAATGTCCGCACTTTGTTATCTGAGAAGGAAATTATTTTCTTCTCTCGGCCAGAAAACGAACTATTCATTGATTATTTAAATCAGTGGAGTTTTCGTGAAAAAAATCCAATGAATTTTGACCTTTTAGGAAATCATTTACGATTTTTTAATATTTAACCTGTATTTTTTTCTAACTGTAATTTCAGTGTCTTTACATTAAATGCACGCAAATAAATAAATCCATTCGAGTGTTTACAGATAATAATTATTAATAAGATTTTGGGACACCTTCTAAAGCCATTAACTTAAAGGTTGAAAATCCATTTTTTGAAAGGCGAAAGTTGATTGCATTGCAGTGCAGGCGAAAGTTTCAAACATTAGTCTATTTAGTTATTCTCATTAATTAAAATGAAAAATTAATAATTTGTTTGATTAATAGAAAAATAATACTATTCTGAGACAATGTCATGCCTTACGTCTTCGCGAACTCAATTTCAATATTAGGCATAACATGATTTAAAATAAATTTTAAAGCTCTAAAAGTTGCAAAAGTTTTGTTAATTCTGCGACTAATTGAAGGGCACTATATATAGAAGTTATGCAAAAACGTAATTTATTTGAACCGATATTGGTTTCAATAATAAGCCGTTTTAGTATTTATTTACTAATAATAAACTTGTTATAAACAACTCATAACTTGTAATAAGTCATAAGATCTGACAATTGTGTATAATATGTGAGGAAATCAATGAACTATTTCTAATGACATCAAAATTATACATTTATTTAAATCAAATATATATATAATATAATTGAAGAGACAATCGATGGATGAAACGCATCACAGTCTTGAAGATTGGATTGCATTTAAAACTGATATTTTTAATGATGTCAACAATAAATGTGATAAACTTTGCTTTTTAGTGGCTTTTAATGATATTGAAAATACATTTGCCATCACTTGTATTGAAAGCACCCGAAGAGCTAATGATCGAAGACAAAAATCTATGGCCTGTTCTCTAAGGTTTTCATTAATTGGTTTATAATTAATTAAATTGATTGTTAATATTGAGGTTTATTTCGATTTTTATAGTTTGCAGAGTTTGTTGAATGTTAACCAACAGTTGTCTTTAGTTCGTCCGGAAGTTAATCAATACTTTTCAGTCATAAATGATTTCATTGAATGTCAAAACTCCACTTCGAGGTTATTTACATTAATTTTTGGTTACGGGTAATGATATTGATATGAAATGATGTCATTTTCAAACAATCAATTATTTATTTAATAGATTTATTGCTTTCTTAAGTCAATACAAATCTGTTTATTTGTTTGCATTAATTTACATATTATTTAACCGAATGTTTGCTTTTATGGAACAATACAAATATTTTATTATGAGATAAATAATGAAAATTTTCTTTTTTCACTGGATTTTTAGCCCGAAAAAAATTTATTTGACTGAAGATATATGTCTTCAAATCCAACAATATTTAGATTCTGCTCTTTTATTATGCGGACGAAAACTTCTTTTAGCGGTTTTATTCGATATCGACTTTTTAGCAGATTTTGAGGAAAATATTCAAGAATTAAGATTAAAAGGTTTCGAAAATATATTGAATAATACAATGAAAGAATTGAATGAAGTAATAAATTTACGATCAAAAGCGGAAACTCTGTTAGAAATGACAACAATTTATGTGATTGAAGACGAAGTGATCGCAAATGTATCGATAGCTTTGGCAGAACTCTATAACTTTCAACTCCAACCTTTTCTACAGTTGAGAGAATTAGCGTATAATGACATGAATAAAGCCAAAGAAGTTATAAATAACTCAGATTTAGGGGAAAGAGTGAAAAAAGATGCTCAAAAACAACTCAAGGAATTCAAAGAACAATATTTAAGTTCAACGGAAGCACTTCAACAGCTATATCAAGAATATTATAGAAAAACTGTAGAACTAGTGAACGGACAAACAGAGAGAATGAGATCCGATCAGAACAGGTTCGGTGTTTCGGCGTTTGAAGTGAAGGGAGCGATGACTCGACTACAAAAGTTGGAACTATTTCTCAGTCAAGAAAAGCTAAAACTTCTCAATTCAATTAAAATGACTAAAGAATTTCAAAGAGATCAAGTGCAGGAACAGCTCAATGAAAGCCCAACTAATTGTGATTTAGAAAGAATAGAGAATGATATATATGAAGTGCAAATCACTCTTTTAGACTCTAAATTAGATATTCTTTTTGAAGAAGAAATACTTATTAAAAAGAAAATTGATATTTTGCAGACAAATATGCAAAACGAGGAAAACAGTGAATTCTTTGATGCGATAGAAGATGTTGAAGAACTCGAAAATATGAATTTAAATCCTAAAAATAATTCGCCGAATGATTGCAATAAATTGTCATCACTTAAGACTAAATTAAATAATTTGTTTAGAAAGAGAGCTTTCATGAGGAATAAAAGAAAATCATTGATTTCAGAAAAGAAATCGAGAATAAAGAAAGCCGCGAATGAGAAAGAAAGTTATGAAAAGCATCACAAACCGCAAAATAGAAGAACTTTAAAATTAAATGACGATAAAAAGGGTGACCAAAGATTCAAAGAAATAAGACGACAAACATTACAACGACTCAAAAATTATAAATTGAAAGCGTTATTGAGTGAGAGCTGCGATACATCTGATGGAAATGAAGACAAATTACCTCTTCCTCCATATCCACAATCAAATATTAATCAGTTTGAAGATCAACAAAAAGAACTGCCTTTACCTCCGACGGAGTTTTTTCAATCGGAATACTTAAACGATACTGAATTGGCTGCTTCTGCACAATCCTCGAATTCCAATATTTGTGCTGCACCACCACCTCCTCCCCCACCTCCTCCTCCCCCTCCAATTGCATCAATACCTCCGCCCCCACCTCCCCCTCCATCTATTTTTTCTGCTTCTCTTCAATCATCAAAACTAGATTTGAAACTCAAGAAAAGAGATCCGAATAATCAGTTGAACAGTGATTCACAAAATAAAAAAGGGTTTTCGGGTTTAATCGATTTGAACGAAATCCTAAAAATGAAGAATAAACTCAAACCGACTCAAGTCAAAGAGGCCGTGAATGACATGAATTGTCCACAAAATTCTTTATTATACGCGACTCTCAATCGAATTCGAACTATTGTTGAAGATTCGGATGTTTCTGAAGACGACAGTCATTCAGATAATGAATTCGATTGAGAAAAATATGTTTTCAGATTATATTTTATAAGATTTTGAGTATTTAATAAACTATAAATTGTGTTAAAGAACTAAAATTTTTATTTTATTTTAATTGTTATCTGTAAGACATTAAACAACTTTTCAAACCAATAAAATTGTTTTTATGTTCTCAATAAATGCTAAAAATCAAAGTAACAGTATTTGTGTTCAATTCAATAAATAGTGAGAAAGGCCTAAAACTAATGTTCAGTAATCTATGAGTTGAGCCCTTTTTAAAATTTAAACCTGAATTCATATATTTATTGCATTTAAATATGTGATGTCACGAATGCATGCCTTGTATGACATGTTGTTTAAAACTAAACTAATTTAATGAGAATATCGATAATATTGATAATTAATTACTAAACAATGGAATATATCGGGAATGAATCGGATTCTCAAACATTGGGAAAAATGTAATACTTTTTGACTCAATTAATAATTTATTTAAATATTTAGATAATTATCAATAATGTTTAGTTGGCTTATAATTAATTTTTATTAAATTTGATAGTCTTTGTTGCGAATGCGGAACAGCTATAGAACCGAATCCATCGAATACTTGTGTTCCATGTCTTAGAAGTCAAGTCGATATCACTGAAGGAATTCCTAAACAAGTTATCATTTATTTCTGTAAAGGATGTGAACGGTATTTGACATTAGATTATGTTTAACATTATGGCTATCATTAAGTTATTCTCTATTTTATAGTTTATATTGATTTTGACATTATTTAAAAACAATTATTAAATGAAATGAATAGATATCAGCAACAAATGGGTCAATGGATTGTCGCTTCACTTGAATCAAGAGAATTATTATCACTTTGTCTTAAAAAGTTGAAGTCTTTAAACAGAGTAATTATTAATATTTATAACAATATTAATAGCGATTGAACTGAATATTAGGTTAAATACAATGCAATAATGATTGAAAACTATTTAAAATGAAAGGTTAATTTAGTGGACGCTTCGTTTGTATGGACTGAACCTCACTCTAAACGTATAAAAATCAAACTAACGGTTCAGAAAGAAGTAATGGGCGGAGCAATACTTCAACAGGTATTTATTGTTGAATATGTAGTCCACGGAAACATGTGTGAAGACTGTCACAGACGCGAAGCCAAAGACTTTTGGAAAGCATTGGTTCAGGTCAGACAAAAAGCACAACACAAGAAGACGTTCTTCTATTTGGAACAATTGCTAATCAAACACAAAGCACACGATAAATGTGTTAATATTAAGGCAATTCATGATGGAATCGATTTCTTCTTTGATAAAAAAGATGACGCAAAAAAATTAGTTGACTTTCTTCAGTCAGTCGTTCCCTCACGTTATATAACTTCACAACAACTTATTTCTCACGACACACACAATAATACCTATAATTATAAGCATACGTTTGCTGTAGAAATAGTACCGCTTTGTAAAGACGACATAATATGTTTACCACAACAGACTTCTCAATCTCTCGGTAATATCGGACCCATTTGTGTCGTAACTCGAGTAACAAATCTTATTTATTTACTCGACCCCTTCACTCTTCGAAGTTAGTTATCATTCTTTTACACACTTTTTCAACCAATTAATTAATGTATTTCTTTTCTATTCTATACAAAGCTTCTGAACTTTCGGCACAAAACTATTTCCGAAATGCTTTTCGTCCGATTTGTAATTGCAAACAATTAACAGAATATATAATAATGGATATCGAAAACATTAGAGACCAACACGTGAAGGGAACTTTTGGTCCCCGTTCTGAGAAAGTAATATTTTTAGTGAAATCAAGTTTGCAATCAATTCTAATTTAACAAACTTTTATTAAAAGCATATTTTGGCTGATGTTTGGCTCATAAGATCTAATGAGATCGGAAGTGATAATCAAATACATACGCGAACACATTTGGGACACTTACTAAAGCCGGGAGACGTTGCGCTCGCTTTCGATATGTCTTCCGCTAATATAAATGAACCTAATTTTGAAAAGTATGAGAAAAATAATTCGAGTAAAATTCCTGACGCTATAATAGTTAAGAAACATTTTGGAGACAAAGTTTTGAGAAATCGAAGACGTCAGTGGAAATTAAGACGCATGGAAATCGATAAGGCTTCTGATGGAAGCTCTGCTAATAGAGATTATACTGACTTTATGGAGGATTTAGAAGAAGACCCATTGCTTAGACATAATGTCAACATTTATGCCGATAAAGAAAAATTGGAAAATTCGATGGCTGTAGACGTGGATGAACTGGAAGACGACGCGCCGAAGATTACTCTTCAAGAAATGCTCGAAGACTTAGTTATTGATTAATTATTTTATACAATTTGAAATAAAATTCAATAAAACACTTGTTGAAAATTAAGTTAAAATGTTTTTATTTTACTAAATATCAAAATGAAATTGAAATTTACAAATATTAAGCGTAATAATTAAGATTCGCCTTTTTCTTCGCCTGCACTTCAAGAATAGCGTCCATAAAGTCTTCGTGTGTAACAGAGCCCGCATTTCTTCTCAATGCAATCATTCCGGCCTCAACACAAACAGCTTTACATTGAGCACCATTAAAGTCATCGGTACATCGCGCCAATTCATCATAATTCACTTCTTTATCAACATTCATACGTCTCGAATGAATTTGCATAATCCGAGCCCTCGCCTCTTCGTTCGGATGCGGAAACTCTATCTTCCTGTCGAGTCGACCCGAACGAAGAAGTGCCGGATCGAGAATATCGACACGATTTGTGGCCGCAATCACTTTGATATCCGAATTAGAGCTGAAACCGTCCAATTGGTTCAACAGCTCTAACATTGTTCTCTGAACTTCTCGATCGCCAGCCTTTTCACTATCGAATCGTTTGGTTCCGATGGCGTCGAGTTCGTCAATGAATATAATCGCAGGCGCTTTCTCTTTGGCCAAAGCAAAGGCATCCCTAACAAGCTTTGCTCCGTCGCCGATAAACATTTGCACCAATTGAGGTCCCGCTAACTTTAGAAAAGTTGATTTTGTTTGTGCAGCGCATGCGCGAGCCATCAGAGTCTTTCCCGTTCCCGGCGGGCCATAAAGTAACACACCTTTTGGTGGCTGAATACCTAAGTTCTCAAACTTCTCTTTATGAGTCATTGGGAGTACAACTGCTTCTATCAGTTCCTGTATTTGTTTATCAAGACCTCCGATATCATTATATTGTTCAGTAGGCCTTTCGTCCACTTCCATAGCTTTCACACGAGAATCATATCTATTAAAAGATTGAAAATTATTCATCTTAAAAATCAATTAATTATATAAATTAAGACATACTCTGCGGGCAATGTCTCTAATATTAGATAAGAGTCTTTGTTAACTCCCACCAAATCTCCGGGTTTTAGCTTTTCTGCGTCTACTAATCCGATGACCGGTAAAAAGTATGTCTATTTAATAGATAAACAAATAATAAATCAATTAATAAGACTCTAATAATAAGATAAATTGTAAATATATGAATACCTGACGTGTAGAGGTCTTAATAACAGCTGATTTACCCTTTCGTTGTGAATCTAAGTCAACATTAGCCCCATCTTCTTCTCCAAACTCTTGTGGATCGATATCAAGCAATTCAATAACATTAGAGACCAGATATGGTAATGTTTTGTTCACTTTAATCTTCTCTTTATTCTCTTTAATCTTATCTTTTTGTGCCGACAGTTCATGATTTATTCTCAACACTTCACTTCTCATTATTTTTATTTCATTGTCGAGAAGTCTTGTTCTGCCGACGACTTCATCGGTTGACATTCGCAATACATCTTCACTTAATATCTGTTTTAAATTATAATTCAAAACAAATTAAACTAAAATTCAATGAATCAAAAACTGCTGAATCATTGCATTCAAAACAATAAAAATATTATTCTTATCGTTATTTTAAATAAATTCATGTTTTCTTCGAATACTATTTAAATATTAATAAAATCTGATTAAAAATTAATAATTAAATAATACCTCAATATTATCGTCAATTATTTTTTCCGCAGAAATTGAAGACATAATGAATATCAAAATTAAGTTTTTTTAATGAAATTAATTTTTAAATCGTATCCAAAAGATGTGTTCAAATACAACATAACACATAAATACAAATATTTGTTCTCCTTTTTCAACATATAATTGACTCTAAATAGAGAATAAGAATTTATTTTTCTTTTTCTATTTATAAAACATATTTTAATTTATTTCAATTCATCAATTCATTTATCGCCGAAGTTAAAAACAAAGCAGAAATTCGTTTAATATTCAAAATCGACTGAAACTCAAGCGTATTAAAACGTAAAAAAGGTTTATAATGTTTTTTAATTTAATAAAATTATGGCTTTTGTTCTATACTTCCACTCAATATTTTGTGATATCCAATAGTAATGTTGTTTTTGATACCAATGTTTTCATTCAAACAGATGTTCACATAATTCAAAAATGATTTTCAATTTTATAATTTAACCATTTCATTAAGAGTTTTTATTAGTTATTTTATGATTTTATTGAATATTTTTAAAATTCATTATTGAATATAAATCACGAAATGATGACAGATATCAGTAAATTGTTTGAAACCAATGATTTAAAGTATGTTTGAATCAAATTGATAGAAAATTGGGTGAAAAAGGCCGGAATTTTGAGCAAGGTGATTATTTTGAGGATACTTAATGACCTCACACACAATAATATATATGTTTAAGAATAAATTTTTCAAAAAATATATTTGCAATGAGTTCTATAAGTTGTTAAATATTCTTTTTTTCAATGTGTTTCAATGGCATAATTCTAAACCATTATGAATAAAAAGTTGAAAAATAACACTTAATCTAATCAAAAAATAAGCCAATATATGTTACTTTATTTTCTTCGGCATCTAATTTTCTCATTTATTTTAGAATTTCTTTCAATCTTTTCAACTCAACATTTAAAAGAATTAATGTATTTTATTTTCTCGCTTTGATCACATTTTCACTAAAAATGAGCAAAAACTTAATGAAATAAAATCGAAAAATAGTTCTCATTAAAACACAAGTGAAAGATTTGAAGAATTTATTTCTCTGTCAGCAGTTTTGAAACACTTTGAAAAAAATAACACTTCAGTTGCAAAAGAACTGAATGCAAAAATATTTTGTGAAAAATTGATTCCTCGGCACCATTGGTCAGCACTATTGGACATATATTGGGTCAAAGGGTATCGCAAACTAATGACCTCAAAAATTCTGGATCTCTTTCTTTTTACTTTTATTTCTCCTCATTTTATTTGAATTTTAAAAACTTTTAAATTTTAGATTAGAAGTAATTGAGAATTTGGCCAAAAATTTGGATAATATTAATGAAAATGTTTATTCAAAAGATGGAAATGATTTAAATTTATTGCATTTTTGCGCCGGTTTTCAAGACACGTCTTTCAGAGAAAAATGTTTAAAATATTTATTATCTTTGCCTGAGATTGATGTTAATTCATTGGCAAAAATTGATGGGAATCGAGGCATAACCGCCGCCCACATCGCCGCCCAATGGGGTCATAAAAATACTTTGAAAACTCTGATTGATTTGGGAACAAATCTCTTTATATGCGATTCCTATGGACTGAATGTTTATGATTATGCGATCGCTTCTAAAAATGATGAATGTATTGAATTAGTCGATACCGCTATTAATTCTGTTTTTAATAAAAGTCAAATTAAATGTTCAAATATAGAGACAAATAATGTTTTTGACAATTGTGATGAACATTCATTGAAAACCCTCATGTATTCATCAGTTAGTGATAATTCATTGCCAGACAATATTAGTGTTAATAATTCGGAGACATATGAAGACAGCGAACGAACCGAATCATACTTTAATGAAAATGATAGCATTTGGGCTCAAATTCAAAATAGTAGTTGTGATGGAAGTCAAAGTACTTTAATCTCAAACGTTTCGTATGAAAAAACTGATTCTATCAAAAGCTGTTCGACTGATGTCACGGAAACCTATGTTTACAAAGACAGAGACCATGACGTGCTTCTAATTGAAGAAAGATATAAAGGATCGACTTCTCTGACTGAAATCAATGATTCAGATGTTATATCAAAAAGTAATGCCACCAAAGATAGTGATGACAATGATTTAGACGAATGCATAAGACTTATGAGTGACACAAAATTATGTGATGAACTGAAAGCTATGGGAGACTCTCCCGGACCTATTGTTCAAACAACAAGAAAATTATACGCAAAAAGATTAGGATTAATGAAAAGAGGAAAATATTCTCCTTCTAAAAAAGTATTTCCTCTTCAGAACTATTCAGAAGAACTGAATCGTTTAATTCAAAAGACATTCCCTTTTGACGAAGCCGTTAAACTCGAACAACAATTAATTAATGCCTTTGAAAACGATAAGACTAAGAAAAATTACTTCAATTATATACTCCTCGACCCAAATATAACTCAAAACATTCCCTTTCATACAAAGAGTCAAAAAATTGTAATTAATTCATACGAAGAGTTTGATATGAGTTTGTTTTTAAGATTCATTAAAGCTATCTTTTATGTTGGAAAAGGTCAGGGAAATAGAGCTTATGAACACTTTTATGAAGCAATCAAATCGAGTAATAAAACAAATCACGTATTGTCTGATAAAATAGGTCGTATCCTAAATATCTGGTCAACAGATAAAGGAGTCGTTTCTCTTCATTGTTTTCCAAACATTAGTTCAGAAGAAGCCCTAACTCGTGAGGCACTCATTATTGAAGCCTTAATGTTGTCAAATATTACAAATATAGTGAAAGGACACTGTATTAGAGATTTGAAATGGAATGATAGAAAGAAAAAAATAATTGGTTCCTATTTATTATATAAAGCATTTTTAATAATGCTTATAAACGGTGAAAGACAGATAAAACGACCAATATTTTAGATTTTAAATATTTTTTATTTAAACTCATTCATTGAGTATAATTTTAATTTTTAGAATAAAACAAATCTTTTTATGTTATCATAAAATTAAATTTTACATAATTTGCGAATAAAGTGAATTTAATTATATGGAAGAGTTGTGTAATTACTGTTTAACTAAGTTTATAATTACACGAAAATATAATTGAAGTACTTATTTGTGCATTAGTTTAGTGTAAACTGAATTGTATTATATTTACAATGATATAAGATTTAAATAACTTAAAGAAATATTTGTGTGAGATATTAAGCCATACTATTAGGACTCGTAGTCTTAGTTGGTGTCGACGGATCCAATTGCATGATTTGACAGATCCAACGCGCAAAGTCTGTCTTCTCGTTCTCTGATTTCTTTATAAATGGATGATTCTATCAAATAAATACAATTATTTCATTTCACGCATTTATTTCATCAATTTTATACCATAAGTGAGTTCAAGTCTGCTCTTTCTGTTGGGTTTTTTCTCAGACACCGATCAATAAAGTCTTTAAATTCAGTGGAAAAGACACCGATGGGAACAGTAGGCGGCGGTTCGTTAACGATGTAATCCAAGAGTTCAAAAATTGAAAGTCTGGGTCCGTCTCCAGCGGCTCCTGAATTGCTCAGCATTTGATGGAAACTGTTTGGTCTCAATTTTCCGATTGGACTCAAAGACGGATGATTTTGAGTCGGAGGAGAAATCTCCTGCAATTCAGCCGAATATTTTTGACCGAATATTGAGGTCCACTCTTTAGGATCTGGAGGCGGAACAGGATATCTACCGATTGCCATCTCTACCAAAGATAATCCTAAACTCCAAATATCTGACTGAACCGTATAGTGATTCCCCTGAAGTCTTTCAGGCTTTTTATTTGAAACAATATTTAATTTATAGTATAAATTACAGTAAGAATTGATAATAAAATGTATAATACATACAGACATATAAGAACGGGTGCCCACAAAAGAGTTGGCCATCGAATCAATTAATTGACCGCTGACTCCAAAGTCACAAATTTTGATCTCTCCGCGAGAGTTCACTAAAATATTTGATGGCTTTACGTCTTGAATGTGATAAAAGACAATTTATTATTATAGGCAATAATGTGTATAAAATTATGAAAAATTGTAAACCTCTGTGCATTATCTGATGTTTTTCACGCAAATAATTAAGGCCTTTAATGACAGCGATTGTAACCTTTCCTAAAATTTGTTCAGGTATTCGATTCGCTTTCTTTAGTAGAAGATCAAGTGATCCGCCGTCCTGTTCAACACATTCAATATTAATGTTATATTATCTCAAATGCTTATAATAATGATAATGTTTATGACATAAATGTATTAACAAAGTATTTACCATATATTCCATACAAATATTGATTTCTCCGTCACTATAAAAGGCTCCATAAAAGCCGACAATATGTGGAGAATTACATTCATGAAGAACTTTAAGTTCACGTATTATTTGACTTCTTATCGCTGGCTTTACTTCCAAATGTATTAACTGTAATATTTAAATGATGTATAACTTATATATTAAACATTTTAATAAATTATACTTTTCTGGCCATAATAAGACCGGTTGGTCTGTGTATAACTTTGGTAACGACACCCCCGTTACCGGCCCCTAAATCTCCCAAATTGTCGAAATCGTCTGCATTCAATTCTCCCACTTTTAGCTTTTGTGACAGAAATGTTTCCAAACGTTTTCTTTGCTGTTCATCTAATTCAAGACCTTCTAATGTCTTGTGTAGGTCTTCGATACTTGTGTCCAATGTTTTCCTTTTATCAAATCAAATAAATACAATTTCAACTTTTATTTCAATTACTTTCACATTCATTTTAAATCAAAAGCTAATAATTCAATAATTACTCATTAGAGGAATCATTAATATTCAGACAATCATTGCTTGAAATTGAATTTGAAGAGTGAGGAAGTTTTAGATTCAACTTATTTTTATTCATTATCAATACTTTTTAATTAAATATATTTATCAATTATTTTGATTATCTTTGAGTTAACTTTTTATAACAGATTCAAATAATTTAATTTTTAAACTTATTTTATGAAAACAATTTTTTATTTCATTCAAAAGTTAAATAACTATTAATAATAAACAATGACTTAAAAAGTTTGTTTTGATATTCAAATGATTTATTTAAATATTTAAAACTAATAAAAATTGAAATATTTATCAATAAATATCACAATATTTTGAGAATGCATTAAATGTCGTAATAATTATGCATTTTTTGGTCTAAAGCTGTGATAAGAATAGTGTCGCTCTCTTTCAACTAAACAATTGAAGTGTATTTTATAAAGAGCATAAACTTGAAAAATAGTGATGTTTTGCTTTCAATATTTATAATAAGTTAGTTATTCAATGTTTATTTGCAATTTATTTTCGTTTAATAATCAAAATGAACACTTAGTTTTAAGTTTTGCTCAAGTTTATAACCACTTAAACCACTTTTATTTTCTCTTCAAAACAATTCTTTTGCTTCTGAAAAAAACTTTATGGTTCTCTATATTTTAATAATTTTGAGCATTCTTTCTATTGTAAAGCGAAACATCACTACTCAGTCTTGAAAAACAGTTCAATTAAGAGTATGAGTCATATGTCTATTAACTTGAACTATAATTATGTGCTTTTTCGAAGATTATTTTTTTAAATTCATTGTCATTAACTATAGACATGAGCTCTACTCTAAGACCGGCCCTACTTTTCGAGGCTAACCTTCAAACTGATCCGAAAGGCTTAAAAACTGTTCTTCACAAACATTTAAGAAAGAATTGAAAAAAATAACTTATTTTATTTGAAACTTATCCATCTTTGAAGAATTATTACAGTTCTATTCAGAAAATAATCTTAAGATTAATTTAAGTTAATTTTTTTCATCATAATTTTGAATTGTTTCTCAACTACAGCAGAAATATTCAAAATGTGATTGAGTTGACTTAGCATTGAATTCATCAAATTTGATAAAACATCCAAACATTAAAGAATTTGGAATAAACATAATGGTCTTATTATAATATAATAGCTATCAAGTTATAGAAGACATGTTCAACAAAACATAAAAACTCTCTTTTTATAATAATTTAATTTCTATAAACTTTGTGGTCAAGTCTTTGAGCGGACCCAACATTGCTGTCCCTTTTGAACCCGAAAAAGATCAACTTTAAAAGTTATAGACCTAACCATTATTGTGCAACAGACCCAATCGAGTTATGATAATTGAGGATCGCTTATCATTAATCGATTTGGTCTATTGCACGTCTGGTCCCAAACCCAAAGTGGCTCAGCTATAATTGCATTATACATGACTGCATTTGTACTGTTTATGACATCAACCTTTACTTCAATTAGATTGCGATATATCTTATTATTCCTCAGGTTCACAAAACATTAATTGTGAAAATAATTGTCTAATACTGAGTCATACAATGAAAGTTAGTTAAGCTTTTCTAACATTTCATTTCTAAGTAATTAAACGAATAATCAGTTCTTGAAAAAGAGTACGAAATTACTTCAAAATGATTTGCTATTAATTCAAATCTAGTTCTAATACTTTTCAAGCAATAAAAAGTTAAAATATTATTATCTCAATGAGAATTTGTGTGAAAATATTTACTATGATTTTGTGGTAATCACTCTTCGTTTGAAACTCAATACTCTCTAAATTATAAACAAAACAAAATAATATCAAAGATATTATCAATTGGTTTAATTAAATGGTATTAATTGTATTTTTAATGCTATTTATTTAATAATTTAGTTTTAATTTCTTATATAACAGATGAAAATTAAATCACACATTAACTGAACAAATCTTATAAATAAATTACAAATTGTTTTCTATAAAAGATTTGAACTCAAATGAAATATCAATTCAGCTGAAATTTAACTAAATCTGAAGTTATGATAAAATTAGAAAAGGTGTGAATTTCTTCATTTTCCTCGCATTTGAATTGAATAAGTTTATGAATTAGAATCACTCAACTTCTGTACGAACTTTTTGAATATATTTAGGATTAATAGCAATTTCCTGATCCATTTGTTTTAATTTTTCATCGAGTTGTATACATTTTCTCATCTTTTAAATTAAATTAATTTTTTAATCGTATGTATAATTAGAAGTTCATTAAATGAAATTTATTGGAAACTTACGTCTTCTTCAATCTGTCTGTACATCACCGGAGAGTTGTATTTTTCGGGATTATCGAGGAATACAACCATTCCATCCCTTTGATTAATTGATGCAAATATTTCTCCGTCTTCTATCTGTTTTCAATTATACATAAGAATCGGTTCTTTTGTTTATAATAAGAATAATTTTTTTCAAAAACTTTAATTTGAAAGTTAAGTAAATAAAGATTTATGAGTAATGATAAAATTGAAACAAACCATATCAAGAATATGTTTTTCAGCCGTCTTAGCGTTTGGCAGTTGAACCTTATTTGCCATATCATTAAGTGATAGTGTCATAAATGTTTTGGTTAGTCTTTGTATGTTTTTCTTATGCAAAGAAGAGAGACATTGTTTAACTAAACCCATGTTTGTGTCCTAACGAACAAATCAAACCAATTCATTAATTTAATTAGTTTTCATTTTATTAAATATTCATTACTCTAGTGAAGGCGTCCGTGTATTTAATGATAACAGCAGTCAATTCTTCGGCATTATTCGAAGCATAAGCTGAAGCCAAATCAGTGTAGGGTTGACTCAAAGGTTTTATAAACCTATTGACAACTTGTGAGGTATACTTTGGAAGTGATGGTACTTTTCCATGAAGTATAAGTGCTATTAAGACATACTTCTTATACGATTCGAGCATAATATGACTGACAGCCATACTCGGAGTGGTTAAACAAACCTGAAAGAAGTATAGCGAGCGGTCGTAGTTCTTGAGAATCGCATATATAATCCCTCCGTAATAGTAATACAGCAAAAAATACTTAACGTCGTAGTGACCGCTCTTTTCAATTAATAAGACATAAATTAGTTAAATCTTCACAAAAATAGACTAAAACTTCTATTTTATATAATAAATACCTCTTTACTGATATCTGTTATATCGATATCTAGAAAATGAAGGGCAGGCTTAAGACATTTGGCGACTAAACAGAGTTGACAAATATCTGCGTGAATTGAAGTCAATTGAGAGGCATTTAGTTGTATTTTTGCGATTCCATTGCTTAACAAATCAATACCACGAATAGCCTGTCTTTGTTCTATCAATCTTTGAGTCAATAAATGACATAAAGATGCGACTGAACTCATTCAATATATTTTTCAATTATTATTTGAATACTAGTAATAAATAAAAAAAATAAATAATGTATACATGTTTCAGGTGAGGCCCGAATCTGTTCTCCATTACAGCCGGCTATGAATTCTTGGATTTGAACGAATAGTGTTTCGCTTTCAATGTTCGGTAAATTAAGTTTTGCACAACTTTTTGATAATTAAATGAGAATTTAGTTTTTTATCAATTATATATGATATGAAATATAAATATTTAAATGAATTATAATTATTTGTAAATAATATTATAGTTGAATGAATTAATAAATATAAGTACAGAATAGCCATAATTCCTAAGCTGTGTTCCTGTAAATCAAGTGTTTGCATAACATCTTCCAAATGTGCAGAATTTTTGCTCAAAATATCTCCGTTTTTTGATATGTATTCCGATAACTGATCAAAACTTCCTGTTTTTGTTTCAAAAAAAGTTCAATTACTATTCAATTCAATTTTAAATTCAATTATATTAAAAACAAAATTTCAAAATTATTTGTATTAAATGTTGAATAACTGATAAATCGATTATTAAATTGCAATTATATAACAATTAATAAAAAAGAAATAA
>JAQFXV010000760.1:0-18197 GCA_034694065.1 Camisia spinifer
TATAAATATCGATATACTTTCCGGGTGGCATCTGTTCGTAATAAAAGCCATAAATTTTGAAGAAACTTTTGTAATTGAATGAATTAATGTGAAGGCAGAATTTCAAAACGCAGAAACTTGTGTTTAAAAGAGCTAACCTTAACCTCACAATTAATGTTCAACACTTTTAAACACTATTATCTGATAATTTTCTGCGTTTTGACTTTTCCACGTTTTCAAATTCTGCCTTTTGCTAAGAATTGAATGCCTATTGGCCTGAATTATCCCTATTAAAATTCCTAAGAAAATAGTATAAATATCACCTGTTTTGGGCGAATAAAACAAATTTTTAGCATAAAATAGGGAAAATCGGTATTTTCGTTTGCTAAACTCTAATTTGGGGGCATTTCGGTGGCTTCAAATCGATAAATTTAGTAGTATAGGGACTTTATATAGACGTTAGACTTAATTGCCGCTAATTACCATCAAAAATCAGTGGACACCGAAAGTACGAGCTCTAGTAATGACTATTGGGTCTGATTGGGCGAAGATCTCAGCATCTATTGAAAAGACGCCTCAAAGTTGAGGTCTCTCTAAAACAAATAATAGAATAATCGTCTTATTATATGGTATCTTTATTCCAGAATAAGGTTTATTTCGATTTAAGTGAATCTCAATTATTTTAGACTAATTTCTAAGAATTTATATAATTGGAGGTCAAGAATATAATATATTATTCTTAAATTTTTTAATATAAATAATGAATTATAACGTTTATGATAAGTGCAAAACCGATTTATATTTAATAGATAAGACTCAAAAGGTTTCCATTGGTTAATAAATAAATAATGATAAATAAGTAATTACGCGATTCCGAAAATTTGAATACTTTTAATAATAAATACTTAAAACATTAAAATTAATATATATTTATATTGATATTTAAAGGTAATACCAATGCACTCACAATCAAACAATTGCACAATTAAGAGAGGCTTTGCATTGGGAGTTAAGTTATTAATAATTAATGACTTACAATGAACTGAATTTAATGTTGAAAACTATTCGCGTTTCGTATAGGAACGCAAATAATCTTTGGTCCGTTAGCTTTAGTTAATGTCATGACTTAAAGAGTCAATTATTTTTGAAAACTATAGTATTGTTATGATATTCATTAGTTCTCTTTATCTGATTTCGAATTCGAATTCATGTCAATTAAATTCGAATGCATTTGAGTTATTGAATAATTCTTTCGAATTAGTTGAACACAAAAGATATAAAATTAATAAAATTACAAATATTGTAATAATATAAGAATGCATTTATCATTAAATTAAACCCATTAAGCAATTGAATCAAACGCTACGCAATTGTTTACCAAAAAAGGCACAACTTTTTGGGTATTTAATCAAATCAAATGATGACAACAGACACGCATCCATTCAAGTTATCATTCGATATGTAATTGCTTTACATATAAGTAGGCATTTCTTGACCAGTTAATAGTCTAAACATAGAGGTTGGCATTGTTTTCATGAGTATCTGAGAATTTAAATAAAAGGTAATTAAAATATGTTGAAAATTGTTTGAAAAGATGACAAACCTCTCCCACTGAAGTCGCTAATAAATTAACGATACGATCGTGAGGCACAGCCACCACCTGTTCATATAAACACTTATAGTTCACTCTTATCATTAAATTCATTATTAGATTAATTCATACACTTTGACCATTAATTTCGATAATTCTGTGGCCGACTCTCACTCCTCCCCTTTCAGCGATTCCGCCGCGTAATAAACTACAAATCTTTTATTGAACAGAAAATTTTTTACAATCTTTTATTTATTAAATTCAAGTTTAACTTTGAAGAACACTTACGACTCCATTTTGAACACTGAATCCAAGTTGATATTTAGTATCGGGTCGTTTAATCTTCACTTCAACCACTGGAGCACACGGAACAACTGTAAACTTTACTACTGTTTGAGTTTTGGTGTTCTGTAAGTTTACAAAAATATCAAATTATACACACATTCGAAGCTATTTTTTATATTTTGTTAAAGGGAAGAAAAAAAATTGAAAAAATGTCATCAAATATTGAATTGTTTGATGAAATATAACGAATTTGTGCAATTAAAACTTGATTCTTAACATTAGATATAATTTAAAAAATTCATTAATGAAATTAATAGTATTCTGTTTAGAGTATGATTTAAAATAAATTTTTTGAATAATGAAAATAATAATATTGATTATACTTTGATATACGCCTGACAAGTAGAGAGAGGAAGTCCTACAAGACTAACACCATTAATAGCAATGATTTGATCTCCAATATTGAGTTGACCACATCTAGCACTGGGTCCCTGTTGTGCCATATTTGCGATCACAACCGTTGGCAACATTGAACCCCATCCGGACTCAACTATAACCATACCTAATATTTCTCCCTTTTGTTTCGGAACAATTACCTAAACATTAAAAATATATTAAATTAATAAATAACAGTTTTTACAAATATTTGTTGTGAACACAAATATATACCTCTTTCTGTTTTTCCTTTTTGGCAAACATTTCGAGTTCATTACCAAATATTTCTTGAGAATTGAGAACTTCCTGATAATCCATTTCTTTAACAAAACTGCTGTCTTCAATACCATTAGCTTTAAGAAACTCCATATAAGCGACTTGGAATGCCTGACCTATTGATTGTGCGATGAATTGTGCCTCTTCTGACTCAAATACATGACAAATCATTTTAGGAATCCTTTTAATATTGGATTCTGTGGGGTCTTCCATATTATTCAAGACACGTCTTCTGGCCATCAGTACTAATAGATCCCCGATATCAGCGATATATGAAATGGTGCGTAAGGCGTGATCCATCATTATTTCCTTTTAATTATTACATTTCATTTAATCACTGCTTTTATTTATAACCAAAAAACACCCCAACTTTTTATGCAATCAAATAGACAAACCTTTAAATCAGTGTTAAGTACCATAATCTTTTCAGTAGATATAAATAAGTCAACATCAGTGCTCGGCTGTGTTTCCCCTTCAGGCGCCTGATCAACAATTATAAAATAATATTTCATTTTACTGTCAAATTTGTCAAAAATTTACAATTACTCTTCAGTCTATGGGAAACATCTTTTCACATATGAGTACATAATTCTATTTTATTAGATATATATAAAGTACAGACAACTCAAGTTGAATGGAAAAAATATTTGATTTTTAATGAATTTACATCTTATACAAGATTTTTATAACTAATTAAAAGACTTGAAATGTTCCCTTAAATACGTTTTGTGTGCATTTCAAATGCATTGCGAGATTTTTTGAGCTTATTATAGATAAGTTTGATATTTTGTTTTTATTTTTCTAATGAATTGAAATGAATAAAAGACCTGAACTCGAAGTAATAATGATTGAAGTGTTATATCTGAAAACCTATAGATATACTATGAGTTAATTTTATGAAAAGCTAACTCTAAATCCTATGCATTTATAATCTTTCATATGATAAGATGATTACCGAAGACCCTATAGAGAGCACTGTTAAAGTATTGACAACACTTACCAACGTCTTGAAAGTAAGCATTAATAGAATGTGAAAAATAATTAAAATTCATTACTAAAATACTATCTTTTAAAGCATGAAATTTTTTAATAACAATAAGTTTAAAGCATTAAATAATAGGTTTTCTGTAAAGTTCAAGTATTAGATAACTAAGTAATTATAACTTAATTATTCTGAGTCGAGAAATAAACATTAGTTAGTTTTATAATTTTGAGCGCAATTTTTTTTATACTTTCAAACATTGAATGCATTTTGAGTTCATTCAAACGAGGATTATATTGAAAGTCACGCATCTATGCATACAATGTAATAAAAAATAAACAAACTCAAAAGTTTGAAGAAATAGAGTTTTTCACATAAATCGACATTTAGAAGAGTTATTAAATGGAAAAGAAGTGAAACCTTGATTCTGGAGACGGCTTCCTCGGCCTGCATCATACGCGTCGCTTTAGTCGGTTGTCCTTCACATACGAGTTGAGTTGAGCCCAGATATCGGGCGCGAAATAATACTCCTTCGATAAGTACTGCGGGTTCGTGTATGAGAACTAAAAAACAAATCAATACTTAAGAAATAATTCAATCAAATTTAGTAATACTTACAATAGAAGTATTTGAGAGAAGCGATTAAAGAGAAAATAAGTGAAAATTGAGATGATTTATAAAAAGCATTTGAATTTCAATGAAAAGCTCGACTATAATTAGATTAAAAGTATGTTTATAAACGATTACTTACCCTCTCGGGTGGCGTTTGATCTTTTGTTTGCATTGCTCTAATCGAAAGAAAATTAATATTCAATTAAGAAATGTTTAGTATAATAAATGTAAGGCAAGTGTTATATACAATAAATCTAAGTTCTACTATTTTAGTGCCGAAGATTTTGCAATGAGTTGTGTTCATATTTATCGACTTTATAAAACATTTTACATTCAGTTAGAATAAAACTAATGAAACCGAAAATATCTTTTAGCGGTTATAACAAAATTTGTACTGAAACAATCTTTTAGGAATAATATGTTGTATAAAGTCTGATATTTGTGTTAATTCATATTCAGCTCTTAATAATAGTCAGCCTTCAAATAATTGCAGACTTTGTGCAAAAGTTTGTGTTATTCGTTCATTCAATAGAACATGACATGTGTGTTATCAATGCATTTAACAAAACAATAATTAGGAATTCATTAGTAATATTAAATGAAAAAAATTCAAAAAATATGTAGTGAAAGCTATTAATTGAAGCTTAAAATGTAAAGAACAGAACCAAATAAATTAAATTTATTAACCTGTTGTTCATCATTACAATTTTCAATTTTAATATAATCATTGTTTCTTGAATTCAATTTAAACAGCGATGACATAGACGTTAAGTTATACTTATTATGTTGTTCCTAAAAACAGGCATTAATATTGCTAAAAATCAAATTTAAATGTATTCGTGCATAAAATCTTCTTTTTCTGAGCAAAAAAACATTAAGAGTAATCATAATTACAATAATTTTGCGAACCATATGAAGAAACAAATAAACAATAATATATTATATTAATTATTATTATTATTAAAGATAACAGTTTATTAAGTTATATAAAAATTGTTGAACAATTTAGAGCTCAACAAAACATCTGCGCATACAATAAACTTGTTATTATTCCGAAACAATATTTTGTTACTTCACTATTCATTGCTATTTGTGTGACATTTGTATGGATAATAAATGATAAGTATATTGAAACTCACTTTTTCATCAAAAAATCCTCGATCATCACTGCGTTGTGCGCCTAATAACCTATCAGTTTCTTGATCAGTATCGCATTCTATAATTAATAATAAGTAGATGTAAACCAATTTAACATTAATTTATATGAAATTAAGTACAAAATAGTTACCCTCGTCATGATGTCGTGTTATCTGAGTATTTGAATTATTCGTGTCATCGCCAACAGTGACACTCTTATTAGAAGTCGAATCATTAGTTCTAAATATCATTTGTCATCAAAATATTAGCATAAAATAGTATTATTTGCTAAGAGATATGCAATATTTCAAACCTCGGGACCCAAATTGATTCATAAGAATGTGTTCCTTCAGTACTAGTCATCATCTCATTTGAATCCTTATTTTGATGAATTACTTGTTCATCTCTGGACTCATCCATTTTGGTTTCAATTTGAGACGAACTATTTTCGTGATCATTGGGTTCATCTTCTGTTTTAATGATTGAAATAATGTCGAATACATTTATTAATTAAGATAATTATTGATTATAAAAAATGATAAATGAGTACATACTGTATGAGTCGGAATGATTTAGACCAGTATTGCTCTTAGTTTGTGATGCATTCGAACCATTTGGGAGAACACTGTATCCAATTTGATGATCAAGAATGTTATCATTCCTTTTCAACTTAGCTTTCAATTTAGCGACAATTTGTTCTTCAATATCGCAAATCTGTTTCTTAGCATAGGATAAACTGATTGGAGAATCAAAATTAGAATCATCTTCGAGTTCATTATCACTTGAAGGGACGCCACTTGAAAGTCCGTCTTCGAGAATAGGCATACTCTGAACTACTTTTGAATTTGAAAGTAAACTGCCTTCCAATGAGATTTCGCTTTCAATTTCATTACTATCACAATCAGTTATATCAGGAGAAAGAGTGAAATTTCTATTATCGTCTGCAACTCTCTCTCCGACCTCTGTTTCTGGTTCAGTACCAGCACAAGTACTTACTGATGAGCGATCGACTGAAACAATTTCACTTAAAATATGTTGTCGAACGCGTTCATGCAATAATATGAGCTCATTCTCATGCGCTAACATTGAAGTCGAATCATTATTAAGGCTTTTAGAAGGAGAAACTTCAACAGATCTGTCATCTTCTGAATTAGCAGAAGAAAGAGTCGCCAGTCGTTTACCCACATATGAGCTGCCAATTGGATCCATTCTATATAGTTTATAATCTAAATCTGAGAAGTCGTAAACATTCATATCAGTGGTTTCCAAGAGAACGTCATTCTTATCAGAGTTGTGTTCACTAATGTTCGCACTTTGAATGTCTGACTTTGAACCTATAGATACATTACTATTAGTGGGCGAGTCTTCATATTGAACGGGAATACTTAGAATCGATTTCACTAAATCATCACACGATATGTCAACCAATGCTTTCGATTCAATGTTTGAGTTTGAAAGCCCGACAGATAGGTCTTCATTATTGATGACACGTTGCGGATAACCGGGAGGTTTTGGTCCATATCTTCGCGGAGACCCATCGTATTGAGCGATCGGAACATTTCCTATAATACGCGCGATTCCGTTCTCATGAGTTACTGATCTTTCATCTGTTGAATCATTGCTTTCATAATAATCATTCTCTATTTTTTTAGAATCATTAATTGATGGCTCAATAATAACACAACTTTTAGAACTTATATTCGGTTTATTAGAAGACAGACTTTGAGTATCGCTCGAAACGGGTTTGACTGAAAGCTGAAGTTCTCGTTTATCAATCTCTTCGATGTCGTCGTAAATGATTTCTGAATCTCGTTTAGAATTATTGTCTTCATAGACAACAATACCTGACGGGAGTTTGTGTTCAACTGTTTTCGACAAATCTGTTAACATATCACAAATCGGCGAATGAAGAAATTCAGTTAACGCTGAATTAGAGTGTAATGAACTGCCGATCGGTTCAGATTGTGATGAAATCTCACAATTAGTACTCTTATTACTATTTGTAGCTATGGTTGAAGTCTGTGTCGTATTATTTCTTCGCGATTTAACACAATTAAGTAGAGTTTTTTCCTCACTATTAATATTATTATGTGATAATAGACTTGAATTTTGTCTTTTTTTAGATAATTTGCTTTTACTGGCACTGAATAGTTCTCTTCCGCCCGCGATTTCAAACCTATCGATTCGACTCTCTTTAAGACCATAATCTTTAACACTATTTTCTTCCGACTCATTGTCATCATTATTATCAATATATGGCTTATTATTCAAGTTATTATTCAAAGGTTTATATTCTTCTTCGGGTGAGAGTAAGAGTTGATCTAATTTGAAACCAACACTACTTAAGTGACTTCGAACTGAATTATTGCACGTCTTCTCACTTTCGATATCATCTTTATCTCTATATAAATAATTTGTTTCATTCATTGTGTTCTCATTAATAAAGTCGAGATTTAATAAAATATCTTTTTCTCTATTTATTAAATAATTTTGATTATTATTAATAATAATATCATTGTTTTCGTTTTGTTTATGTTTTGGCCGACATTTGGGAAACAGTTTTTCAATCAGTTTATCGTCGATTATATTCTCATCATTAGTATTGATATCAATTGTGTTTGAAATCAATTCATTGGCCATAATATCTCTCCATTACTTTTTACATTACTTTACATTACTTTACTTTACTTTACATTTCAATCAATTCATTATTCAATACAAACATATCTTCAATCGTTCATTAATTTTCTTCACTTTTACTTCACGATCAAAATGTATTAATAATTGTTAGTAAAACATAAATACAATAATCAATAATTTGAGGCACAATTCAATCATTAATTAATATTTTGTTATTATTATTTATTTTTGTTTTAAATGCGAATCAAATTTGATTAGAATTTAGATTAAAATACATTTAATTATAATTGACTTTTAATTAGTTGAGAACAAAAGATTTGTCAAATCATATGATAATAAAGTCATTTAATCTGTTTTCGTAAGTCATTGAAAACCATAAACAAAACTATTAATTGATATCAGTTTTTATCAAAATATCAATATTTCTTCATTTATGTCAATAAATGAGAAATAATTCACTTAATTGAATGTTTGAATTATGTTTGATCTCATGTTTAAAGTCATTATTTTGAAGATATATTATTAAAATAGAGATATATTTCAATTAAATGACAATGAATTACATTTCAAGATTACAAGACTTGAAAGTTGTTTAAGTATTAATAATATAAACATAATCTTTGCTATCAATTCAATAGAGACTGAGTACTGATAAAAAGATAGCAATATTTGTGAACCAATCATAAGCTGTTATTCTATTTATTGCTTTCGCTCAAACCAAGACTGCATTCAAAAAACAATTGATTTCAAATCAATCAAAACACTTAAATCTAATTGTGATCTAAATTAATAATGAATAAAAGTCATTAAATTATAAATTTAAACGTAAACAATGTTTTCCTCAAATGATAAAAAGCAAAAAAGATATGAAAAAATTGAATTTTTAGGAGAGGGTCAGGTCTGTCATCACATGTTATTCACATTTAACTAATTGTTTTATTAATTAATTTAATTTAATTCAAATACTTATAGTTCGCAACTGTTTATAAAGCAAGAGATACTGAAACCGATCAAATCGTTGCCGTAAAAAAGGTTTAAAACTTGAAAATTGCATTAGATTTTGAAATATTAATTGATAAATATTTGTTATGATAATTAAATAGTTGAATATTAATAAATAGATAAAATTGGGCACAAGAACTGAAGCCAAAGATGGTATCAATAGAACTGCTTTGAGAGAAATCAAACTTTTACAAGAGTTGTCTCACAATAATGTGATTGGAGTGAGAATTCATTTTATATATCTATTACTTTGTATTTCTCTTATATCTAATTATTTTTAGATTAATTTATTGATCAATTGTCTCGAGAAAAAGTGAGTCTTCGAATTCGAATTAATTTCTTTTTAATTATCAAAATTAATCAAAAGTTCGAACTGAGACAACACAATCAATTCATTAATAAATATCTTGTTTTTAAATACCAATAGAACAAAGTTTATTCATATATTTTTTTAAATAAAATATCAATAAATTGATTCCAAAATATGATTTAGTTATTGGATGTTTTCGGTCATCGATCAAACGTATCGCTTGTCTTTGATTTTATGGAAACAGATCTGGAAGTGATAATAAAAGACACGAATATAGTTCTGACTCCCGCTCACATAAAATCATATATTTTAATGACATTACAAGGACTCGAATATTTACATTTGCATTGGATTTTACATCGAGTAATGCAAACATTTCTTATAATATTTTGAGTAAAATTAATTTGTTGTGCACAGGATTTAAAGCCTAATAATTTGTTGATTGACGAAAACGGTGTTCTGAAAATAGGAGACTTTGGTTTAGCGAAATCGTTCGGTTCTCCAAATCGAATATATACTCATCAAGTGGTGACCCGATGGTATAGGGCTCCAGAATTACTATTTGGATCACGAATGTATGGCACAGGAGTGGACATATGGGCCGTCGGATGTATATTAGCTGAACTGCTATTGAGAACCCCTTTTCTGCCGGGAATGACAGACTTGGATCAATTGAGCAAAATTATGTTGGCTTTGGGAACTCCTAATGAAACAACTTGGCCGGTATGTCATCTTTATTATAAAGTAATTACAATAATTATCTTCATTTTCTCAATTAAAAAGGGAGTCGAAAGCTTACCTGATTTCGTGACCTTTAAGTATCAGTCGGGAACACCTCTTAAAGAAATTTTTACTGCAGTTAAAGATGATTTAATTGATTTGTTGTCTAAAATGATAGCATTAAATCCATTGAAAAGATGTACGTGTACTCAAGCATTAAAAATGCCATATTTTAGTAATAGTCCGGCTCCGACTCCGACAACACAATTACCGCGACCTAATCCTAACTCAACTCTATTTGATAATGATATTTATAAGCGAACAAATAGTAAAAGGACTTCATCGGACACATTGGCGCCAATGGCTAAAAGATTACATTTCGACAATTCTGACGCTTGAATTTCACAATTCTTATAAGTTATTTTTCATAATGCATTCAAATGTGTCATTCAATTCAAATTAAGATTAATTTATGGAATAATTATGTGATTTCTTAATATTTTGGACAATCAGTCAAAAGAATAAACTTTAAGAATATTTACAGAATTGTTGAAAATTCTCAACTGTTATGAGTGTTGTTTGAAATACGAAATACATGATAACTATCACAAAATCATGCATTTTTCGAAACAATTATTCAAAATTCCTAATCGTTAAAAATAATTTATTAATGCAAAAAATGAACTGTGATTTTATAATATAATAAATATAACTTACAATACATAATACTATTTGTTCTTAAAAATGACATCAAAATTGATATAAAAAATTAATTTAACTAAAATAGTGGATTGAATTGTATATAAAACTAAATAAGTCTTTCTTCTGGTGGAGGTTTCAATATTTCACTGGCAGAGTTACCAAACATTTCTTGTGTGGACGGAGAATATGTTCCTCTGGTAGCTCTCGCTCTCTTCACACTCCGAACAAATACTAATGAAACTATCAATAAAGCAATTATTAATACACATCCCATTGTTATGATTAGAATCAATACAAGATCGATAGTTGTCGATGAAATCTATAGATAATCAAATTTAAATCATTGATTACATTTGGAGTCTTAGAATTAGATATAAATTTGAAAGGCATTACTTTTTCTTGACAAATAAGTCCAGTATAGTCTGGACTGCATTCACAATAATAGCCGCCTTCAGGAACTGATACACAACTGCCGCCATTTAGACATAAATCAGTTAAACTGCAATCAGTGATAGCATCACAATAGGCTTGATTTGAATGATGTGTTGGAAGACAGGCACATATCCGTTCATCAATACATTGAGAAAAATGAGGGTTACATTCGGAATGACACGTCCTCTCGATATGACATCTTTCACGGGTGAAACCAATCGGACAATTGCATTGATAGGTCTCATTCGTTATTTTCATACCTAAAATTATGTTTTAGATCAATTTCAATTATAATTTACAATAAAACACTTGACAAATGTTGACTCACAGGTCGCTCCGTTTTCACATGGGTTTAGAACACACGGATCTGTTACATATTGACATATTTTGCCTGTAATTTAGAAATTTGATATTGTAGTCAATGTATTGATAGTCAGGAATTTGTATAATTATGAGAACATCCTTTAAATTGTTATCATAAGCGGTATCTAAAACTTTCCATTAATTATCTCCTGTTTTCTTATAATAATTAGACTATAAAATATAATGTAAAATCATTCCCATTATTACCAGACATATGAGCAGTTACTCTATGTCTTATGTGTGAATTGTGTGCACACATTATATTAGTTATAACTCTTTAGAGAACTTATAAGTAATTTCTATTTTAATGTTTAATAAATGTAATGCAGCCGAAGCTGAATCTGAAGACCAAAATGATTAACAGTTGTCTATAATATTTAAACTGAAATGACAAACAATATAAGTTTGCAGAAGAAGTTAATGAATTTGAAAGTTGAAAAGTTAAAGTGATTGTAAATGAAATAGAAAAGATACCATCATATCCATGGGGACATCGACATGAATATGAATTGATTTGGTCAATACACGTGCCGTTATTCATACACGAATGATGTTCGCAATCATTTATATTGGTTTCACAATTGATTCCTTCAAAACCTGACCCGCACTGACATAAATAGCCAGCGATTTGAGAAAAATTGAAATTTTCGCGGATTAGGCTTTCAGAAAAATTATTGATAAGGTGTTGATGAGATTTTTCAAAACATGTCCCGCCGTTAAGACAAGGAGAAGAACTGCATTCATCGATATCTATTTCACAATTTCTTCCACTGAATCCTTTGAAACAATGACACGTATAGTTCAAGACCAAGTCTTCACACCTTTTCGCTCCTTTACTACAGGGATCGCTCAGACATTCATTTATATTAATTTCACAGTTTCTGCCCTCAAATCCCGTTTTATCGCAATTACATTCATAATCATTGATTCGATCAATACATTGGCCGCCATTAAGACATGGAAAGTGAGCGCATTCATCGATTTCGTGCTGACATTTGTCTCCTTCAAAACCTGGAACACATTGACATTGAAAGGCACCGATTTGGTCAAGACATGTGGCGCCGTTCAGACATGGATTAGAACTGCATTCATTGATATCTGTCTGACATTGATCACCAACAAAGCCAACCAAACACTGACAAGAGAACTGAGCGATAAGATTATTACATGTGCCGCCATTCAGACACGGATGTGGTTCACATTCATCAATATCAGAGTCGCATCGCTCGCCTTCAAAGCCTTGCGAACAATTACAAAGAAATCTTCCGATCATATCATGACAAACGGCTCCGTTTTGACACGGATTTGAAGCGCATTCGTTTATATCTATTTCACACTGATCTCCAGTATATCCTTCAGGACAAACACAAGTAAACTTTGCGATTTCATTATTACATTTGCCACCATTTTTACAGGGATGAGAAAGACATTCATCAATATCGATATGACATCGATCGCCAGTAAAACCAGGCAAACAATAGCACTGATAATTTGCCACTAAATTTTTACAAATTCCGTTCAAACACGGATTGTCAGCGCATTCGTCGATATCTATCTCGCAATTTCTTCCCGAAAATCCGTTTTCACAAATACACGAATAAGTCTTGGAATTGAAAGTACAGTTTCCATTAAGACAGGGATCGGGTTCACAATGATTAATATTTCTTTCGCAGTTCTCTCCTTCCCATCCTTCAGGACAAACACATTCATAATTATTGATTTGATCGATACAAATGTGTCCATTCGGACAAACGGCTTGTGCGCACTCATCTGTATTTGTCTCGCAATTAAGACCTGCAATTAATTATAGATTGTTTTATAAATATTTGATAAAATTTGAGGAATCGACTGACCCGTAAAACCTGAAGGACAGGCACAGACATAAAGAGGTGATGGAGATTGTGTTGTACAGCTGCCATTATTATGACATGGATTACTCACACAAGCATTATATAGTTGATCACATAATAATCCAGTATATTGTGAGGGACACTCACAGGTGAAGTTATTGGGCAAGTCGTGACACACGCCTCCATTCGAACACGGATTCGTTGGCAAACAATCATTTATATCTATTTCACACGTTTGACCTGAAAATAGGACTTTTGTTAGATTTTATCTCTTTATTCTTATGAAATAAATTCAATAAAACAATGAGTTTGAAGAGAAAATATGCTGAAAAGATTGTTTATTATTAAAAATATTGTTACAATACCTTCAAAACCCATCCGACAAATACATGAAAAGTTGGCAGAAGTTTCGTTCATAAGACACTTCCCTTCGTTAAGACACGGCTGAGAATCACAAAGAGATTCTCTAAATTGACACAAATGTCCGACAAATCCTTTTTATAAATAATTAAAATTAAATTTGAATGAATATGAAATTGAAAAGAAAAATATTGAATACCATTTAGACAATTACAGACACCATTAGAACATTCGCCACCGTTCAGACATTTATTGATTTGACTACAATTATTAGCAATTATTTCACAGTTAATACCATTGAATCCTTGCAAACAATGACAGCTATAGTTAAGACTATCGTTATTATTGATAATCGATTCACAAAAACCATTATTAAGACATGGATTGGAATGACATCCGTTTAATGGCTCACAATTTGGCGGAAATCCTATTCAGACAAACCATTTATTAATTAAAATAAGAAAACATTGTCATCAATAATACCTGTAAACGATTGGTCACAAACGCAAACCGATTGTGAACTACAGTGAGAATCAGGCGAACAGTCATTATTGTTATGACAGCTGATGAGGAATGGCGTCAATGATGTCAAAGACGGAGATATTGTAGAAGTTATTAATGAAATGTTCGATGTATTCGAAATGAGTGTTATTTGAGTTGAAGTCTCAGTCAATGGCTTTGTAGTCAACGAATCATTTATAGAAATATTAATTGTATTATCAGTTGTATTATTAGTGATCACATTATTATTATTATTAATATTAATATTAAAGGCATTATTGGTTTGTTGTTGTGTTAACACAATTAAAAGGACGGAATATATTATCACAATTGTATACAAATATTGCAAACGAATAAAGAATAACATAATTGATAAAAGTATAAAATTAAATAATTATATAAATTAATTATTAATACATTAAATTTGGTTTCAATTTGACATTTCTTAGACGATTAAAACTTTGGGAATGCATTCAATGCATCCATTTTTGTACTGATCTATAAGTTAGAGATCTTTCACACACTTTTTAATTGAATAATTGCTATTCAATTATATATAAATACTTAATAAGGAATCTAAGCTTTTAATAAAGAAATTAAAAGATTCAAAAATATTATAAAAGTCCACTGTTTTATCTATTTAAATATATATCACTATAAGTACAAATGTAAACAAAAATAATACAAACAATCTTTTAAACAAATTATCAATTATTAACTTATCAACAAAAACACTGATAAAGAAAAGTAATAAACTTTTTGGGCGTAATTTATTAGTTATAATAAAGTAATCTTCAAATTGGAATTACGTATGACTTGTGTGACATCAACACTATTTGGTCACTCTATCTATCAATGATTTAATGCATAACTAATAGGAATTCATAGTATTGTTTCTAAATATGACCGCAGGATCGCGTCTAACCTTTTTGGCAATAATAATACGACTTTTTTAACGATAAAACTGTTCAATAAAACCTAATATTAGTGTAAAATGACGTAATTGTTTGAGTTTTGCACGATATTAAAGCAATGATGGGCTGTCTGTTGGGCTAAAACTTGTCTTACTTTCAGCTGACAATAAGTATGAAATATCAGTCATTGCTTTCACTTTATTATTAGTCATACTTTTCTCAATTTATTCAGATTTCAAAATTTGATTTTGATTTTATTCAAATTTGATTGTAAATTGTTATTCGTTTAAATTTTGGCCTTAATTGAAGATATTTGAAGTTAATATTGACTTAAATATTCAGATAAAGTAAGTAAATATGTCTCAAATGAGATAAAATTTGAATAAATATAAGGCTAAACTTCATAATTACTAATCTATTTATAAACTTCAATACAAATTCAATGAATAATTTCATAGTAATGAAAATCCTTCAAAACTAAAAACTACTTCACGTAATACTAATTAGACTTTTGATTATCAAAGTATTTGCTTAATTATAAATTTTGTGAATTGATAAATATTTTCGATTAACTATTTATTAAAACTTTTAGCCATTAATATTAATAATAATTTCATTCAATAATTGAAATAGCGTTTAAACAATTGGTTAAAAATGTCTGGTTTTATGAAACTATTTGGTGGTAAGTCTTCGTCCAAACAATCGGCTCCCACTCCGGCCGAAGCCATTCAAAAGTAATTATAAGTTTATTATTTTAATAGATAATTAATTAATAATTAATTGATTATTTTGTATAAAAAGGTTGAGAGAAGTCGAAGAAATGCTTCATAAGAAACAAGAATATCTTGAAAAGAAACAAAATGAAGAAATCGATACAATTAAAAAGAATGGAACAAAAAATAAAAGGGTTAGTTTACAGGCATTGAAGAGGAAGAAGAGAATCGATAAACAATTGGAACAAATCGATGGTATTTATGAGTTGAATGTTTTTATTATGTTATTTAACGAAACGTTGAAATTCAGGCACATTGACAACAATTGAATACCAACGCGAGGCTCTCGAAAATGCCAACACAAATACAGAAGTGCTTAAGATTATGGGTCACGCGGCGAAAGCTCTTAAACAAACACATAATAATATGGATATCGATAAGGTATTTGTTTATTTTTCAATTCATTCTCATCTTTGATAATCATTTCAAATAATTTTTAAATGAATGACAGGTCGAAGATCTAATGGATGAAGTGAGAGAACAGCAACAAATAGCTGAAGAAATCAGTCAAGTTATCTCAAATCCTATCGCATTCGGTCAAGAAGTAGATGAAGACGAGTTACTCAAGGTATGTATCTTTATATTAATGATAAGACAATAACTTATGATGTATTGACATTGAATTAACTTGAAATATATTGTAAATGAAGGAATTGGAGGAAATGGAACAGGAAGAGCTCGATAAACAATTACTCGATACACAACCAGAACACTTACCAGAAGTTCCGCAAGAAGTTCCTGTGGCCGCACCCCGTATGTCAACCTTTTATCATATTTATCAATCAAATGAAATAATACTATATTTAACTATAACTTATTATCAATTATTTAGGTTCGAGACAGAAAGAAGTGGAAGAATCAGATGAGTTGAAAGAGTTGGCCGCTTGGGCTAATTGAACACTATTTAAGATCAAATACAATATATTATCGCAATTAAGTATAATAATAAAGTGTATAAAATTTCTAATTATAATATCAAATATTTAGCTTTTATTCAATTAATTATTAATTTCAATGTCAGCAAAAAATGATGATTTTTCTAAATGAAATATATTTGTGAGTTATGTTAAGCACAGAATTGATTTACATTAGAATTCGTCGATAAGTTCTAATAATTTTTGTTTTTCATCTTCATCTCTTTCATTCGCTAAATTCTTCATAATATTCTTAATAAATTTATAATGATTAACAGATGTTATTGCGTGTAAATTAATTAATTTCATTATTCGAGACTTAACTGTCTCCTTATTTGAAACAACAGATGAATTGCTGTTTAGATCACTTTTCTCATTAGCATTCGATTCAATGAAATCGTCATAAAGTGAACAAATAAGTAAAATAATGTGATCAATAATCTGAAGAGTGAATAATCCGCCATCAGTTAAACGACGCATAAAAAAGTCTTCTTCATTGATAAGCTCATCATTAATGAGTTTCTGTGCGCGCTCTTTCTTGATCAATGAGTCGCACTTTATTAGTCTTTCCGAATATTTGAAATGTAGTTCAATGAGTCGATCAGTCTTTTCGAAATCCAGTTCAACAAATTTGGCCAAAACTCGTCTCTTCAGTTCTGTCTTTGAATTTTTGAGTAACGCCAATATTATTGAAAGACAGTGTTCTTCCACTTCATCGACTGAATTGAATTCTTTTTTCAATCCTATAATAGAATTGGGTTTCATAAAGATAGGCATCAAAACACGCAGACCAAGGATTTCAATGAATTTATTGCAACACAAGTCCAGTATTTGATCTCCAACTTTATCAGTACTCAAACAATGATTAATAATTTTAAGCGATCCCACTCTTACTGAAGAATTAGAGCCTTTCTTTCGTTTTTCCCTAAGTATTAAATTCATGAGTTCTATTCCTTCACCCTTAAAAAACAATCCGCGATTTGATGGACAGCATAATAAAGCTGAACACAAACAATTGAATAGGTTTTCCATATACTCGTGTTCATCAGCACTCGAAGGATCGTGTCTTTTATAATACTGAAAATCAATTTCAATGATTAAAAGTCAAGTTAAGAGCTGAATAAAAAACTAATTGATAACTCACTGAAATAACTTGAAGCAAAGTATCGATACCGTCGAGTTCTCCCAATAGTTTTCTATTTTCTTCGTTATTCTGAAGCAAAATCGATAAAATTTCTGATGAATAAAGTTTATTTCCATCGAATGGCGGCTTAGCCTTAAATCTTTTCAAAATCCATGAAATCAAAGGCTGTGCGTCATTACTCAGATCTGGCTTATAGTCAGTGAAATTTTCGATAATCGCTGAATAAAACAAATAATTAAAAGTTAATAAAAGATCTGAACTTAAATTGTTTTACT
>JAQFXV010000761.1:0-18197 GCA_034694065.1 Camisia spinifer
TATAGCTTTTTGACTGAGCTTTGAAATCCTAGGCCTACTTCGGCCTACCAAAGAGCGAGATATCCACACCCAAAGGTGCCCCATTGAAGATTATGACTGATATAAAACATACCCCATCATTCCTTAATACTGTGTTGGATGCTCTAAAGGCATACAACAGCCCGAGCACCGAGTATTTTGATTTCTGCGATCACAAGCACGAGCGCAGAGTAGCTCAATAGGTAGTATCACTGCCCGATCCCACACTGCCTTTATGTTTGTGTATAAAAGTTCATTCCAAAACACGCCTGAGTGAAAGACCAGCATCTGAACTCATTAGTGTATGAATAAGCAGATCATTAAGTAAGTATTACTAAGTTAGTACTGGCAAAAGAACCATTTGTTATCATTGTTTTAAAAAATTTTAATTAGTATTCTTGAAGTATTAAAAACCCCTACCCTTAATCATTTTCATTTATTATAAAGCTGAAACAAATTGTAAATAAGTTCAATACTTCTGTGATTATATTAATTTATTCAGACATTTAATAATTCCAAAACATATAAAATGTTCCACATTTCAAAATTCAGTCAATATTTATGAGACTATATTCAGTATTGATATGCTTCCATACAAAGAATAAATGAAGAATAATTATTATTGAAAATTTATTTAATGCTATAAAATCTCAAAATTGTTATGTGAAAGTCATTATTTAAAGTAAACTTTTCAAAATGTTTACGCGAATAAATCTGAGCGCATAGATAATTATCAACGGCCAGAATATGACTAAAATACCCAATAGCAAATCTAACCAATAACTTATTTTAAATCCTTTCTCATGCAATACTTTTAAATCTCCTGTTCGTTCAATTCGGTTTCTCACAACTTCTTCTGATGGCATCTTCAGATCATAAGCCCATCCTATTTTGGCGCACAAGTCAATGAAAGCTGTAGCAGGATTGAAGTTGTCTTTCCAGCCCAGCTCAGATGCAGAATAGTCATATGGAAAGCTTTAAAAATTAAGGGAAAGAATTGGAATACTAAACATAATATCTATAGAAATTACAATTCAAAATAGGATTTTAGATTTCAAGCAAAAAGTATTCTCAGGTTGTAATTCGATATTTAAATGAGTAAATATAGCTATAAACTATTCAAAAATCTTACGTGTGGTGGTAGTTATGATATCCTTCTCCTGAAAATTATAAATATAAAATTTAAATATCAGACTCATAATAATATTACGGATAGCCAAAGGGTGTAAAGTGGTGTTGTTTGGAAAATACCTCCTGAGATGAAGAAAAAGTGTCACACGTTCCCCTAAAAAACTCTACCCGCAGAACCAGTGACGGAAAAATTTAGATTTACCAATTTTTTGAGTTGTAGATTTTTGATTCAACATATGAAATTTTAGGCGTTCTTTCGTTAGAAAACTAAATTTACTATAAATGAGTCATTATCTTATTTTAAAGAATTCAATATTAAAATAAAGTTCTAATAAATTTGGGCAGTTCATCGATCAATTCAAATAATGAGATTGCTGAAACAACTAATTTCAAATTTTTCTGATTTGTCACCTCGTATGTCATAGTGCTTAATTTATCATGAATTTCGATGTATTCCATAACCATTTAGCTATAAATATTCTTGAGTTAAGATTTTTCATATTAACTTTTTCAGCCGAAATTTCTAACATATATCGAGAATAACAAATAATTCTCGATAAATCCATTATTTTGAAAGTTATTCGTGTTGGAGCCAAAACTGCACTCCAACCCTTTATCCATCTTACAAAATTACTAGACTTAACTTTTATTAAAGTTAAGTCTTAAAACTTTTTTCAATACAAAATTGTTTGTCTTCAGAGTATTTTTTCCAACGCTAGAACCCCTAAACTACACTTAAAATAGCCTTTAAAAAATGCCTCCTATACCCTCCTAAAATTTTAAACAACACCCCCTGAACCCACCGGGTTTAGCCATCTCTTTTAATAATATCAATTGTGAAAGGTCTTACCCATACTCGCGTAGACCACTGATAAATTTTCTCTCGGATTAATTAATTTGTCATAAGGCCTATTGCCGTAAAGATGTGCGGCTGAATTGACGAGCCAAGTGTGATGCAAGGTTATTATATAACAGAAGGAATTCGCACACAATGAGTTAATCAGTGTCTGACCTGTGAAGTACATCGGAATACCCATAAAGATCACACCACGAAATATAATTACTAGTGGGATATAAAATCTGCGCTGAAATCGCACGATAGGATCCGACCTTCATTCAAAAATAACATTACTTTAATAATTTGAATTTTACTTTGAATGAAATATACCACAAGTCACTCATGTCAACTGTTTTTCCTTTTTCTTTGACGTCCGGATGTTTTTTACATAAAAGCCAACCCATGTGTGCGAAGAAAAAGCCACGATTCGAGTTATGCGGATCAGCATCTGTTTCCGAAAATTTATGATGCACTCTATGATCTCGTGACCATTCGTAGATATCGTTCTGCATCGCCATTGTTTGGAAAATTGCTAATATTAAGCGTAACTGCCATTTGGCTTTATAAGTCTTGTGAGCCCATAAACGATGAGCCCCTAAACAAAAAATTTCCAATTCATTATGAATCAGAATTATATAGAAAAATGAACTAATTTTTTAAATTAGTTTTTTTAATTTATAAACAAATTCAAATAAAATGTCGATTTTTTAATAATCACTTCAACACAGATTTAGTTATAATTGATTTATACATGAATTATTGAATATGATCTTACCGGCTAATATAGAAAATCCACCAAGGAAATTAACAAACCATATGTAAGTAAAAATTTTCCAGCTACCATAACCCATTATTCCTAAATAGAAACCATAAAGTCCTGCGATATGTAAAATAGTCATTCCAATTACATTACGCCAAACTATTTCTAGTTTAAACTGTTTTGATACCAAATTAATTTCGTTATTGTTTATATCATTTCTATCAATAATTTGTTCTGAAACTCGACTCTTTGGAGCCATCGTTTAAAAACAGTTATTCAAGAAAACTTCAATTACAATCAAGAAATGAGATGAGAAAAGCTAATTCTAATATAAGTTATTCAGAAGTTTGAGGACATGTACAAATTCGTGAATCTGAGTCGAAATTTAAAAATTGAATAAAGTTTGAACAATGTGAAAAGTTTTGCCTTTGTATTCAGACTTTTATGGAAGATATTTAATATTTTTCTTAAAATAATACCCTTTTAAAACTTTGTTTTTGAAACGAAATTCCTATTAAAAAGTAGTTAATTATATATTTTAAATGCATTATTCACGTCATATACCAGTACTACTCATCTAATTATTATAATACAATCATTTTTTCAAAAGTATAAAACAATAACAATAATTTGTAACACAATGAGGAAAATATTATAATATTGTGAAAACTATTTCGGTTGACAACTTATTTGACAATAGCTTAACAATAAAACAAAACCGTTAATGATGCCAAATGTCAATTACACAAAAGGAAGTGAAATAGTGAAGAAAAAATCATAATAATATTATTAGAAAATGATTCCCTAAAAAATATGAGATCCTGTTTTTAATTTGAGGTTTTTATTTTATTGAAAAAATTGAAGTTAATTATACATTACTATTACATATTTGTTAAAAATATTTCAATTTTGAACAAAAGATGAAAATTTAGAAAAAAAAATTATTAAATATCAATACTTCGATTTAAATTTTATGAGATTTTTTTCTCGAATCAATTATTAGTTAATACCAATTTCCTTAATTATTTTTTGCGCGTTTAGTATAAGCTTTTCTATAGAAATCATAGAACATGTACCAAAAGAAAAGTGGTTGCGGTAATGCAACCATAAACCAGAACAATGGATAATTCTTTTGCATAAATGTCATGATAACTGCATAAATGCCAAGTATTATAAATTGAATTAACTGTAATTGTGTAATATATCTTTTCCACCACAAATACTTTTGTATCTCAGGTCCAAAAGCAGCCAAAGCGTAATACGAATACATGACTACGTGAACGAATGTATTCATTGTTGCAAACAAGTGAACCGCTGGAATCATTGGATTAATCTTTAGTATCAGCCAACCAAAAATTGGAACAGATATATGATGATACAGGTGTAGGATTGAAATGTGGTTGTTCTTCTTACGGAGTGCGAAAAAGAAAGTATCGACCAAATCAGCAAATTTTGAAAGAAAATATAAATAACCTACAAATCAACAAAAAAGGTAAATTAAAACATAGAATCTCTTCATTGACACGATGCATGACCCTTACAATTCAGAATAATCTCAAAATCAACACGCCTTAGATTTAAGCATGGTTTTATCTAAATTTTGATCTATTAGGTTTGTTATTGCGCAAAATTAATCTAACAATTTATTATTTTTATGTCAAACTACAACAGTTTAAAGGATAATAATTTTTGAATGTAAACAGTTTGTACATAGAAAATGATGGCATGTTAAAAAAAATTCAATAACCTATATACTAAATATAAAATAAATGTGTAGGAAACTCAAAAGTAGCTGAGGTATACCTGAAGTTCTTTGGGTATTATTCTGATATAAGGCTTATATAAAGCTTTTAATAAAATATGTTAATGCTTTCACAAGTCAGTAAATCTTGATTTCTCCACTCACAATTGATTAATTTCTATTTGTATAAAATACGATGAAATCAAACTGAAATATGTCAATTTTTGACACAACTCATAACTATTCATTTTCAAACTTAAATAAAGTATAGCTTAAATGATGTTTTATGAGTAAATTGCAAAGAAATCTTTTGAAATATGTTTCGAACAATTTATGAGGTTTTGTGTAACATTATTTTGATTGGAGCTTTACTTTTTCATGTCTATTATAGTATAATGACTGCCGGCAATGAAAAAATGTAATATTTCATAATATTTATAAATCTTACCTATTTTTATGTCACTCGAAATAACGGGTGTCAAAGATTGATCGGTTGGATATTCAAAATTCAAAAGTACTTTTCCGTAATCGAATCTTTTTAATGCTTTGAAGAAAAAGAAAGCATTGGTTACAACCATAAAAGTATTATATAATAACATCGGTGTCCGAAGTTCAAACGGTCTGCGGCTTTCCATAAATTTTGGTATCAATTTTTTGACCAATAAATAATACGTTATCATAATTAGTATAATAGGTAATGGTGTATTATCAATTAGTGGTAAGTGTTTTGTACGCCTATCTTGACTTTCGAACCAGTATTCATCAAAATAATAGAATATATTTGAAAAATTTTGATCACTCTTTCCATTAATTTTCAACTCCATTTTGACTCTAACTTGTAAGAAAGATTCAATAAAATAAATATAAATTTTATGTGCATTGAAGTATTGAATATTTGACGCTTATTTTTGCTTTTATTGGATTTTTTTAGTGATAATAACCTCTATTATGAAATTTGATTTAATGATAGACATGATATTTTTCATTATAAGGTTGATCTCGAGTTTTACCTCATCTTTAGTGGAAAATTTTTAAATCGAAACTAATTTATAGTTTGAACTTAATCTGACCTTTAAGTTCATTTTATTTAAAAATTTGATGAGTCTCTTAATTTATAAACAGTATTGAGCAAAAAATAAGCAGAATTATTTACTTAAAAATATCCAAATTTTATACCTTTAGATTACTGGAGATGAGAAAAGATTATAAAAGATTATAAATGCTTACTTTTTTCTTTTGTTACAACGATTCAAATATTTTAATCACAATTGTAATATATTGTGATATATGAAAAAGAAAGTGAAATCATTTGTAATCTCTGTGAGCAATGAAAAAATTGACAAAATTAATATTATGAAAGATCTCAATGACAAACTTTAATATCTTTGCCTTTGAAAATTACATAAATTATGAAAAGTGTTAAGACTTCAACAAAGGTTAAATGATGTAATCTTTTTTTAGCTTTCAGTTCTATACAATCATTTGAATCAAATTATTCTCAAATCAATGTCTATAATTGCAATATAGCTATATTTGAATAAATTTCACAACAATATTAAAATTATACCTTTAAAAAATTTAGATTGTAATGTCATCGACTTTATGAGTAAAACTATATTACATTGGTTTGATTTTTGAACATTATTTGCAGAAATTGAATTCGTTCTATAATTATTAATAAAATTATGAAAAATAAATTAAATGATAAATTCAAACTTTTTAATTATTTGTTACTTTGTTTCAACTCTTCTTTATTTAACAGTGAAAATATTCTCAATTTGAAATAAAAATAAAATTTATTAAAAGCCGAACGTTTTCGATCTAAGCTGAGATCATCTTCCGGGCTAAAAGATTTCAAACTTATATTAATTGACACTTCAGCTTAACTCAAATGCTGAATATAAGCTAAGTTTTCATGAATGAAACCATAATTAATAATTTTTCATTGTTTTAAAATCAGTCTATTTTAGAAATTATTTATTTGAATATTATATTCTCAAAAGAGTTCCTTAAACATAACGATTGTGATATTCCCAAAATTGATGAAATACTATTAAAAATAAACATATAAAATTTAGTGAACACATAATTCAATGAATTATCAATTTCATTTCAATAAAATGTTGAAATTAATCTGCAATTAGGTATTCAAGAGATTTCTTCCTTGTTCTGAACATATTGTTTCAACATTTTTCGCACTATTGCAAAAATTATTCAACTATTCTTCCTTGTATTTAAATCTGATAATCTTTTCTTGAGTTTAATAATTATGCAAATATATACACTTTAATAATTGAGGAAAATAGTTTCATTCAAACACACTTTTGTTAAAACAAACAATTTATTGGAAAAATTCTATAAAAGGTTTGAGAAGATATAATACTTTTTTTAGTTAAGTTTGAACTTATTATAAAGTTAATTATTTGAAAGTCATATTTAATTGTAATGATGACATCGGAAACATTAAATGAATCAGTTATTGGAAATTTTTTCAAAAACAAATCAGTACTTATAACCGGAGCCACTGGTTTAGTGGGAAAAGTTATAGCATTCAAAATACTTCTTTCAATTGAAAATGTTAAAAATGTTTATATATTAATAAGAGATAAAGATAACCAAACATTTGAAGAGAGATTCACCGATTTAATTACTAAAAGTCGGGATTTATTCAGTTATGTAAACAAAGATAAATTAGATAAGTTAGTGGCCATCAAAGGCGACGCATCACTTATTGGGTTGGGTTTAAGCGAAATCGATAGAACCACTCTCATCAACAATGTCTCGATTGTATTCCATTCAGCGGCTGATATCACTTTTCAGACTGATCTCAAGTAAGAATTAATTATAGTTTATTCTAATGAGTAAATTATTGTCAATAACTTAAATATATTAGAGGTCAGATTCTAACAAATGTCGGCGGAACTAAAGAAGTAATTGAGTTATGCAAGAAATTGAAACAATTGGATGCTTTCATTTACGTATCGACTGCTTATTCAAATCCACCTCAATTAGTGACTGAAGAAAAAATATATGAATCTCATCAAAATCCTAAAGAATTGTTAGAAATTTCGAGGTTTTCTATGAATTTTTCAAATAATGTAATCAAATTCTCATAATTTGTTTGATTTTCAGAAAAACTGAAGATGAAATGATTGCAGATCATTATTTAGGTGATTTTCCTAATACTTATACATTTACCAAAAACTTGGCCGAAAATTTAGTCAATTCAGAGATTAAAGAATCAAAAATGAGTGCAGCAATAGTCAGACCTGGAATTGTGAGCCCCTCTTATAGAGACCCGAGTAGAGGTTGGGTCGACTCACTCAATGGCATTTCTGGAGCAATTTTGATGGCAGCGGTTGGTCTGGCAAGAACTGGGAGGGGAGACCTCGACGCTAGAGTTGATCCAATTCCAGTTGATATAGTGGCCAACACTTGTATTGCTTCCGCATGGACTGCAGCCACTAAATAGTTTGTTGATTAATTTTGAAAAACATTTTGAAAAGCTTATTGTTTTACTATATTTACGTGTTATAGTAAATCTGGAATAAGAGTCTATAATTGTAATTCATCGTGTTTGGGTGCACCCACTTTTCGTGAATCACAACATATCGCATATGATTATGCATTTAAATTTCCAGCACTCAAATGTGTCCGACCTCTGGCTAAGCCTACAAATGAGTTTTGGATGTTACCCATCGTTTACCATTTGGTCAGATTCTTTTCGGAAACTTGTTTCGCCTATTTATGTGATTTTGTTTTATTACTAATTGGAGAGAAAAGATTGTGAGTTTCCTTTACTTCATAATGAAATTGGGTTATATTATTATTATTTTGATTTATTATATTTTTCTTTTTCTTTTATGAACTTAAGTGTTGTGAAACTCATTAATAGACTTCATAAAATACATGACGTGATGCAGTGTTTTATAGGAAGGAAATGGTATTTCACTAATAATAATTTCTTAGAATTATCCCAAGATTTGATTGGTATCGATAGGAAAATATTCGATTGTGATGTTCGACCTATAGATTGGGTCGAATACGGGAGATCTACTTATTTCGCTGCAAGAAAAATATTCCTTAAAGAAAAAGAAGGAGATTTAGAACAGGCTGTAATTCGTATGAAATAGTGAGCAATTTTTATGTGAAAATCACTCATAAAAATAAATTATTAATATAAAAAATGTATGTTTATTATCGTTTTTCCCCACAAAAGCATTAAAATTGGTTACACAGCAGTTAATTATTTATTATTATTGCTATTTTGGTACTCATTGACTGAATTCACTTCAATTGGTATTTATTTCGCAGATTTGAAATCGATTGGATATTACGCTGCAATAACTGCTGCACTTTTCAGCTCTTATTCTACAATTTTTACGTAACTCAAGAGATCGATGATTGATTTAATTAAAAAATTAGTCCCTTTTTTAATATTGTGTAATTTGAATGGGTTATGAATAACTCAATTAATTATAATTTGAAAAACGCATTGTAATTGAAATAAAGTTATTTGATAATTAAATTTTCAAAATTAAAAATAATTACTTACAAAAAATTCTATAATTTCCAGTTTGATAACTTAATCATTGAAATGTCGAGAATATTTGTTGCATTTTAAATTTATTCTCTACTTATGAACAATAACCATTCTTTGAATCTTGACTTATCTTTCTTGAATCATTTACCTATTGTACTGTACTTTTATGCAATAAATATATGGATTATATTAAACATGGGAAAATACAATTTAATTCAAATTTCTACCTCAAAATAATCATGTTTCAAAGTTTTATATTCAATTTTGAACATATGAATTCTTTATTTTAAGCTATTTATTCATAATACTTTTTAATCAAGAACCTATTTTATTGTAAACTAAAATGTTGAAATCCAGGGAATTTCTTTAACTTTAATAAAATATTGTATCTACAGATAAATACAATTATAGAACCCGTAAACATTATTGATTGGCAAAAATGACCAAATTAATTTTAATTGATACAAACAGAAATAGGGCTTTTAATCAATTTAAATCTTCATAATTGCAATTTATTTAGGATCTAGTGTTATAATATTTTGCAAAGTATTTCAGAAACTTTCGTGAGACTAAGCATTGAAATATTCAATTCTAATATAAACGGCACCATAAACAATAATTCAATGAATAATTCATGAAAACATTTTGTGCTTCTTCTTGTGATAGCTATTCATAAATCATTGCAAAAATATATTATTAATTGATTCTATCTTTTCTAAAAAAAGGATAACTCAGACTCGCTGGTGATTCGAGTGAACTAGAAATAAATAATTAGATAAACGTTGAATTATTTTTTATATCGATTTTATGAGAAGCACAAATATCGCTTTTTACTTCATTAACTGTAAATTAGACAACAAATAGCTCAAGTTTAAGGTAATTTATCAAACGTTGAGTTGTATTTCATTTTGCGACTGTTGAGTTACTTTAGAATTACACAACTAAAAAATTAGTCTTTTTGACATTAATCGGCTTCTTAAAGAAACATTTCTTACCGGTATAACTTTATTCACTGCTTGCAGAAGTTATTCTTTGCTGATTTTGAATCAAGTGTCATGAGTTGAAAACAAAACATAAGTTTTTCAACACTTGCTAATGGATTGAAAATGCATTACAATTATGTTGAGTGCTTTGTTTGGCGATACAGTAAATTATAAAAATTTTATTGGAAAACAAATATATATTTTTCATTTTTGTTTATTCGAAGTTTCTATGCTCAAAAACATTAATTATTTTCAACAATTTAATTAATTTCTTTGCTATAAATATCGATATATTTTATAATGAGAACTTTTTTTTGACTTAATATGTAGTTTGAGGAAAGACTAAATTTATGGCTTAAGTTATATATAATTGAATATATAGTTTTATGAATAATCGATTAAATTAAAAAGAATGCAAAAAATTGATTTCTTGATGGGAAAAATCCTTAAGATTGAGTATAGGCCTCATGTCAAACATTGTAGTGTTAGTTATTTCATCAAGAAATCAATAACTAAATGCTTCAAAAATACATGTATGCTTTGTTTGCTGACAGTGTTTCATTTAATTGGACTGAAAATTCTTATTAAAATAATATGGAATAGTTTACTTTCTTTGAGAATTTGCTGGGATTGACTGACGAAATGAAATCAAATTAATTTGAAACACAATTTTTTTTAACTCTCATCGTTTTCATCTAATGTGACTAATTATTTAAAAACTTTGAAGTTACTTTTGAACCACTAATTTTTTATCTTAAATCTTTAATACTTTTAACATTTCTTTTCGATTTCTTGGGTATTCAATCATTTCCCGCATTTTAGGTTTTGAAAGGTGAAAATTCTTAAAGTTTATTAACTTGCATTGAGAAAAGATCTGGTTTGTTAAGATATGTTGTTTATCGATCACAAAAGAGTTATCGAATTTTGAATACTCTGTACAGGTAGAGTATTAAGATAAAAACATCTATCATCATATCATTTCATTTTATCAAAATAGTTTACTCAAAGTCATAATTATCTAACATATTGCCATCACTGATAAATACTATTATATAAGAGCTTTTTGAAATTAAAATTTAACAAATAATTTAAATAATCAATACAATTCTTGAAATTTTTTGATCATATGGAGTACCTTCTTTTTAATTAAATAGTATTCATTAAAGTTTATGCATAAATTAATTTTTTCATTTCCAAAGCAAAGTTCATTATTAAAATATTTTTAAGCAATAATTTTTTTAAAACCAATATATTTTCCTCATTGCAATCTGGATTAGTCGAAACTAATTGAGCATTTAATTGATTTATAACAACTAAATTAATTAAACTAATTAAATACCGAATCAATTTTAACTCTGTATTAAAAATATGTTAGACTTTAGTAACACTTCAATTTTCGCAATTATAGGAATGAAGAAGAATTAAAGATATTTAATGATCAGGGCTTAGATTTGGTGGAAGAAAATGAAAAATTCATAGAACAATCGACAAAAATATTTAAATTTGACATAAATTATGTCAATGTTTTATTGGACCCCAAAAATACAAACCAAATTGTTTTTTGATACATAGACAAAATATGTTATAGTAAATAATTTGAATAATATCAAAAATCATTTTGATTACAAATTATAAATATTAAGTTTATATCCATTTTGAGATTAGATCATCGATATTAAGTGAATTGATATCGATATTTTCTTAATATATATCGACCTAACCTAACTTAACCAAGCCTATATCGAAAATTTGTACATAAACTTTGTACCCATAAAATTCACAAAAAATCGATTATATTTACTTATTATCGATAAACATAATTAATAATCCATTACGATATTGAGTTAATATTATTGATATAAACTCAATATCGATATTGAGATAATATTACTTATATTGAGAAAATATTATTGTTAGTAAAAAATTAAAAGATTTTAAAAAAAATTGATTCATAAATCATGACATTTTTTATGTTGTGCTCTCAATGTATTGTTCTATGGGTTTATCATTTTTCCACCAAATCTAAGCCTTGTTAATGATAAATTGAGAAGAAAATTACTTTAAATGAAATTTATTTTAAATCATGTTGCATAACAAATAAATACAGAAGTCCGTAACAATGTCCATAATAAATATATAAATGTCAAAGTTCATATCAAACAGTTCCTGCGAAATGTTCACCCTTGAAATTATAAAATGTTGAGTAAATATTCAATAAATACTTTAACCACTTTTCAGACCTTTAGATGTTTATTCATAGCTCTTTAGTAATGAGAATTACTATGAGTTGAATAGGTATCAAAATGTGTGGTTTTCATGCTTTTCATTTAACACAGTATTGAAAGCAATAGAAATAATTAATATTAAGGTCAACATTTCGCCGGAACTGTTTGATATGCACTTCTGATTTCGAAATTCAGACAATTTTCTTATGAAGTGAATTTATATTAATCTTTATTATAAGCCAAAAAAAAAGTTTCAATTTTTTGTTTGAAAAAACGGTTAAATGTTTTTCACTTTCGATATGAGTTACATTGAAAACTGAAAGATAGAACGATATGAATGTAAAATGAAAAGCCATTTGGGTGAAAATATCTTGCCAAAGTCATGATGTATAAAATATCGTTGACCTCAAAATGTTATCAAATTTTTTAGGTAATGCTTTTATTTATTTGCTCAAAAATAGTTTAGGAAGTTATCTCAGAGCGTGAAATATCATTAATATCTTTCATTCAACATATTTAGGAACAAATATTAGCCCGAAAACTAGTAATAGTTTAATATAAGCAGAAACTATCATAACTTATACTTTTTCTTTGGTTCTCGGAAAATAATAATGAGATTTTGAGAAAACAATGGTTTCAACATAACAGAAGTTAAGAAAAACAATTTAATCACATCAGAGCTCGTTTTACTTACAAAAGGCAATTTACTTAGATTACTTAACTTACTGAATGCTGTGCTTCAATTTCCAATCTATTTCCACATTCCGTAAGAATAAGTGAGCATAATATACAACATATTGAGCGATAGAAATAAATTAGAATAGCAAAAATTTAAAAAAAAGTTTAAACTTCAAGTAAAGCTTCGAAACAAATAAAATGGCAGATCTAATAGAAATTCTGCTAAAAGTCTAAACCATTGAACTTGGCATTTAAGTCTTAGGATCTGGGCAATAGAACTTAGGTCTAAAAATCCTTTAGACTTTTTTAGATTTGGACATGGTCTAAATTAATTTTTAGAATAGACTTTTAGAACTCAAAATTTTGGAATTTTTTCAGTTTTATAATAAATTTTTGTAATTTTGGATATGAAACATGTAAAAGATCGACTGATAAACGAATGCGGAATCTTCTATTAATCTAGTTTTCGAGATTTAATGTTGAAATGTAATAAGAGTAAGTAATTCAAGAATAGAACTATAGAAATAATTAATTTTAGAGCTAAAATACAAAATAACGAGATAAATGTTATACTGAATTGTCAGAATCTATATACTAATATTCAAAATTTGTCTGTCTGTATGGCTATAGACTCGGCTCCTGGACATGATACAGACGTGAGACCGGTATCATTACAACCAGTATGACCTGAGAGGCAGAGAACGGTAACTCATTTCCATAAATTACGTCAAAAATTTTCGAGAAGTAATTTATGGATGGGTCTAAATTTTAACGGGCTTTATTTTTTTGTTCGCGTATGAGAGCAAAACCCAGGCTAGTATATAATATTTAAAAAAAACTTTGAAAGTTTTCTTGTAAAAACTGGGAATTCAAATCCCTTCAAAGAGATTATTAGTTTATCACTGATTTTGAAGTCAAGTGATAAATATTTGCTTAAATACCTAAATTACATCAATTGTTAAAGTTAACCGATTTTTAGTTTATTTTTCAATAGTACAATACAGATTGGTATTTGGTAAATTAAATACAATTGCTTCTATAGATATTTCTTTAATTATATTATAAATTGAATCAAAACGTTCTTTTTAATTCTCAAACAAGTCTATTTTGCGGATCATGGAAGAGGTTCAGACATTCGAAGATTAACCACAGAATCTCATTGATTGAAAATGTTTGTTGAGATGTTAGAAATTATTTATAACGATTGAGTGTTGATAATGTATATCAATACTCTCTACAACCAATTATTTAACGATATTTGCTTTCTTTTATAAGTAAAATATTATTTCCTTCTTATTTAAATTATTTAAACTAAATAGCTTAAACTTTTTATGAATTTTATTAGTTATTTAACCAATAAAGTTCATTTTCTTATTCTTAAATGTTTAAATAAGTTATATCTTACATCATACATAAGAAAGGATGGGTTCGGTGGGGTTTTAGACCTACCTTCTAAGCTCAGAAAACGTACCAATCAAATTTTTATAAAGATTCTACGGGTTTCATAAAAATTCTTGATAAATCAAAATTTCTAAGAGTTTTTGAAATAACAAAAATTTTTAAGGAATATATTATAAAATAAAAATTATAAAAAACATTTTGGCAAAATTTTCGAAAAGATTTCCTTAAACAACGATGAGTTTTAACACCCCCCATGAATCTGACCAGCTATGCCCACTTTCCAAAAGAGTACTTGCTTATGTATGTTTTAAATTAGAAAAATGTTCACAGTGTAGCTTCTGCATCATACTTATTTGGCGAATAATTTTTATTATTCCGTGATTTATTATTGTTATTTTTAATCGATAATCGACGAGTACTTAATCGTATTGACAAAATTGAAATACGAGAATCTAATTCGATATTTCTTCCAGTGAAACAATGACATCTGATATAATAATTGATGCAATTTCGAAACCTGAAACAGAAGCAAAAGTTAAAAAAATTAGTTAACATAGCATTTCATCAAATAATAGATCGAAAAAGTTAAAGAATTTGATCCTAAACTGAAGTTTGAATACTCAGAATATTGAAGAATATTCAAAATATTTCTAGAATAAGATTATGCGTTAACTGATTCTAAGGAAAATTTAATAACTTATTTTCAAAAAGTTATTTAAATTTAGTTAATTTGTGAGTTATTCATAAAAAATAATTTAAGTCATTTGTGTAACTTTTTCCAGTGAGAAAAATATTATTTCATAATGTTTTCACTGGTCAAGAACTATCAAAGTGGTGCCATAAATGAAGTTTGAGTGGGCATTATGTAATCGTCATCAGTTTTCCATTAATTATCTTCGACTCACCATATTTTAAACAGATTTGAGAACTTATTTTGAAAAGCACACTAATCTTGAATGGAATTATCGTAATATTGAATTTTCTTTAGTAGATTATGAGCAGCATATACTGTATATAATTGTATATAGATCAGAGAGAGAGAGAGAGAGAGAGAGAGAGAGAGAGAGAGAGAGAGAGAGAGAGAATGCAAACAATATTTTATTTTTCATTGAAAAAAACTAGCATTTCTACTACAATTTCACAAACAAAATTTATTTGATTTTGACATTAATAACTGAATTTTTTGTTGTGACCTTTGCTTTTGATATATGCTTAACAAAGAGAATGATGTTTATAAAAATTATTACTCCCAGAACAGTGATTTTATACCGAAAATACTTGTGTAGGCAGCAGAATATGAAGTGTTTCTTTCTAGTTCTCCAATGCGATGCTACACAGTGTAAATATAATTCCAAGTTAGGTTTTTATCCGATTTTAAGCTTACATTCTATACAACATAGTAAGTTAAATAAAGCATTGAAAAATGTTTATTTAAGCTCAAGCACTTTAGTTGATATTTACCAGTAATAAACTGCATGCATAAGTTCTGTTTCCTGATTATCAATCGATTTTCTTTAGAGCCCTCAACTTATTTTAACAATGTTTGAACCTATGGTAAATTACTCAACTATTGTAAATTTTAAATACCTTAATACCTGGCGAGTAAATGTTATGTTAGCATCACTTCAAAGTGATGCGTAAAACATCATATCCGTTATGGTTCTGTAACTAATTGAGAACTGTATTCAAATGATTTAATTGAATGAATGCATGAAAAACTTTCAACTAAAATACATTGAGTCTTGAAAACAAAAAGATTCACAATAAATTCACAATCAGTTTCAATGTTTTAATTATGGCGGAATATTCTTTAATAATATTGATCAAAGCTTATGATGTAATGAAACTATTTCTAAAACTAGAGATTTTCATCTAAGTAATAGACTTCTTTAATCCTTATTATATTCTCTTTTGTCGCAATCACTAATCAATCAAATATAAAAAAAAAATAGAATCTAAATATTAACTTATGAGTTGAAACAATAATTTTATGCAAAATATTATTTATAAATTAGAATATGATTAAATAAATGAATCATCATTTACATTTTAAAATTTGAATACAAGGAAAGGGATTTGACAAAAGCTATTGACGAAGTCGATTATTTTACCTTCACTTGAAAACTGTCGAAATTAAAAACGACATAACGAAGTGATCCCGAAAATCGAGCTTCAATTTGAGAACATTTTTTGTTCTAAAATAGAATATAAAGTGACTCAACTAAAATACGAGAAAAATTAGAGTAATCAACTCTGAAGATTAATTTTTTCAATCATCTCAATGATGGATTGAATAGAGTTTAACAAACACAACAAATATGAAATTAAAATTTATATCTCCGCTAACGCCGTATTTTTAATTCACCTTAAATTATCTCAAACTGCGTATTTAAGTCATTTATTTATTTTTAAGCTGTACTTTTTAAGTATAAATTCCGTTCTGAAACAAGTTTTATAAGTCAATGGGCTTCAAAAAGTCACTTAAACTACATCAGTGAACATCCATTAACATTATTTTATTTCGAAATCTTTTTAGTTTATAAAGAATTGATTTTCTTAATATGCACACAATGAATAGTGCTCTCAAAGAAGTTCTAATTGGCTATAAAAGCATTTTGTCGTTTGCAAGCAATGGGTTATTTTCATTTTAAAGATTTTGTTATTAGGAAAGAAAAGTTGAGTTCTGTACCTCTTGACAGTCAATCAAGAAATTAGTGCAATTGAAAATAACTTAAAATCTGACTCACCGTTTATTCATTATGAATAGTATAATCGGATTGAAGAGTGAGTTGGCCATTGCGAACCAGTATATTGTTAGATATATATGTTTTATTTGATTACTTCTTATTAAATTCGGCCAAATATATATTGTAAGAAAATAAGAATGATAAGGTAACCAACAAATCCCGAAGACTAGCCATACTTCAGAAAGCAAAGATTAAAAATAAAATTAATTATTACTTTTATTGAGTTTTCAATTTTCTAACTAGTAAGTTATATTTCATATTTATATTTATAGCTCATTCAATGAGTTTTTACCAATCACTGATGTATTGTTCAGCCAAAAAGGCCGAAACATAATTTAATTTTTATTATTTATATGAATAATTAGATGTCATGCAAAGCGAAGTACAGTAGAACCAGTCATAGACCGGATGTCCATTAGAATAAGTATAAGTGTGAAACTCTTAGAATCGACCAAATTGTTGAGCAAATTAAATATTTTGTAGATACCGAGAATAAACCTGAGTAGTAGACTTAACCAAGCTACGTTAGACACTATTTTCTGACAAATTTCTGGGTTTTAATATTCGGCAATATTCTGGGTATCTTTGAAAAGATACCTAAAAGTCATTGTTTGATTTATTTGAATACTAAAACGTTTTTAGATTGCAATTACAATCGCTTTTATAAATTTTTAATTTATATGTTATATATTCCTTATTTTTCTATAGTAATAATGTATTAATTTTTACTTAAAACTGAATGCAATTGTGAAATTTTGATTAAAATGGGGGATATATTATTTCCCTCTAATATCAAAGCGGGTGAAACCCCTCCTAAACCTCATTGGCCAAGTTTTCAATGCTTCAATTGTTTTGATAAATGGCATAAAAACTTCTCATTGTCTCACAGACTAATATTAATGGTTGTTATTCCGCACGCAGTTTACAGAATGACGTCAATTATCTAAAAACAACAAAAATTTTTATTCGAAGTGTGTTAATCTTATGGCAAAATATTTCAATTGTACCAAATTATAGTAGAAAATTTTTCAATTTGGTTTCTTAGAGCTTTATTCGAGCTTTATTCGAGCTTTATTCGAGCTTTATTCGAGCTTTATTCGAGCTTTATTCGAGCTTTATTCGAGCTTTATTC
>JAQFXV010000762.1:0-18192 GCA_034694065.1 Camisia spinifer
CAAAAATGGGATAATAATTTTTACAATCAGAGAATCAGGGGATTAAAACAGGGATTCGACATTTTGAAATTCGACATAACGAAATGCTCCCCATTTAACAAATTATATTATACAAAGGTGTTTGCATTTTGTTTAAATAGTTTTCAGTTTAAATTTTGAATTTATGATGAGTCAAGAGATTTGATAATTAATATACAATGCATTGCATAAAGCCTTTTCCCAATTATTTTACTTCTCTCAAACTCTACTACATTTACTTAAGTCTGGTTTACAAAAGTAGTGGTAATGTTACATATTCTTTAAAATTTGAATTCTTAGATACGAGATAAGAGGGTTAGTATGAAGAACATACTTATGTAAATCACAAGTTTATTCAATTCATCCTTTTGATCTAAACTGAAAAAGGAAACTGCACAGTATATTTTAGTTCATAAATTAACATTCTAATTTCTCGATTTTTCTTCAAATTATTTCAGACTTTTTTCGAAAAAATTCAACTGAATTAACATTGTAAGGATTAAATGAAGTTTTCCTATTAATAATTTTCATGTGAGTTTCATATTTTAATCATAGGCTATTTGTGTGTTAATGATAAATGAAAAATTGAATTAAAGGGTGTCTCCCCACTTCGCCGAATTTCATTTAGCCGAAAATTTTATTCACTTCGCCTTAAATATTTTCTTATGTGAGTATATGTTTATAAAAGAAGTATAATTGAAATAAATACCATATACAGGGCATAAAATTTTTTAGAAGAATCAATACATCTAATAAAAGTTGATCATTAGTCTTATGACAGTTAATTTAATAAAAATAGTAACGCTTTTTTGAACTCAAGATTTTGAGAGAAAAATAAATTGGAAAACTGAATATTTTCTTCAAATTAAACTCATAATTGCACTCAAATTCTTATATGAGTTTCGATCGATTGTGAATACAAAAAAAATGAATTTGAAAAAGTGAAAAAATGTGTTGAAGTTATTGATGATGCGAAGTCTAGACTCCAGATAAAAATTAATGAAAAAGGAAAAAATCAATAAATTATTTTGAATCATATGATATATTAACAAAAAATTCTAGCGCTGAATACTTGCCCATAAAGAATACGATATCCCCCACAAAAGTTTATTGCCAAAGGTTGAATTCAAAATTAATTTTTATTAATCAATAAGAATTTGAAGATGTCTTTCCATTTCATAAGAGCTGAGACAACCAGGAATCGGAATCAAACTCAAATAATCATAACAATATTATTCGAGTATTTTAAGAATAAATCGAAATATCTTTGTTGAAAACTATTCATCAGACTTGAAATTATTTTACAAATGTTTGTCAAAAACAATGAAAATAAAAATATCAGAATATTAATGAGTGCTCGAAAATAATTTTCATAGCTATGAATCTGGTATTTGTGTGGGTAATGTTTTAATTAAAATGTCAATCAATACTTTAATGATTAAAACTTGTGTGATATAAGACTTATGGTATTATTCATATCGATTTCCACATTTTTGTCGCTTTTACTGTTAGCTTATTATTAATATGGTGTATATTTTTCGTGCTTAAAAATTACTTTTTTAAACAGAAAAAGTTAGTGATGCAAAGAATAAATTTCATTCATTCAAATAAGTAGTTCTCAGCTGTCAAATAAGTGCTTTTCATTAAAGAAAGAGTGATTTTTTATGAAGGAGTTCTTATTAGATAAGTTGAACAGTTTCGAAAAGACTTCAAAGTTGACGGACATTTCTCTGTAAGAATATTCTGGAGGAGTATTATGAATGACTCTATTATTGCATACAATGATCACATATAGTGGACGCGTATAAGTATTGAATTACATATAATTGACGACTAACTAGATTTAGGAAACATGTAATCTAATAAATACAAAGTTAGTTACAGTCAGTATGAGTTCAACGAAGAATATTCTGTATATGATTCTAATAAATAGAATAGAGGCGAATAAATGAGACTGATTTATAAAATTAAGATCTTATGGTTGACAAAAATGTGATTTTTTATACCAATCGAATATCTAGTCAATTGATTTAAGCAAATTCCTTTGGATTGTAAATAAATTCGGTTGTGACGATGCGATAGCAATTAATCACATATATATGCTGTTCAATCCTATTCATAATATAGAAAAAGTAATTTTTTCAACTTCTTCCAAGATTTCAAGTTTACAGAAATTTTAGAAAAATGCAATATTATTTTGTTCAGAAAAAAACATTCACTTTATTCAAAAATTGAACATTTTGTTGAAAAATCATATCAATACAAACTACAAGTTTCCAATTTTCTCATTGAATTTTTGTTTATACATTTTCTCGAATAATAGTTTTCATGAAGTTGTTAACAAAGCTCAACAATAAAGTCAAAAATACATCTAAAAACTCAAGTAAAAAGATACAAACCTAAGATTACTGATAGTATTTATACAATGTCAACAACAAAATAATCTCACAAATGGAGTTTTTGTTCAATACTTAAACTTTTATATTATAATTTTCATGAGTAATAAAAATCTCCACTTAATAAGAGTTCAAGAATTTATTTAATACTCAGTAATTGATTTGATTTGATTGTGATATGTGTTAATAAACTTACAAAACAGAAGATTTCAGATCCTGATTAAAAGGGCTCAATTCAAATCTTACTCTGAAAAGTCTATTCGAAATAAATCCTTAAAGATATACTCTTTGGTAAGTAATTCTTTAGCCGTACTAACGAACTGAAAATGGTGAGGCACTCATCGAATCCCTTTAAGCTAAGTATTCACTCCTTTATTTCATTAAGAAATCAAATCTATAACATAGTAATCAATTATTTTTTCGTTCAATATTCATTTCATCAATCATTCGACTTTCAGGGATTTCAATCTAACAATTATGAACTTTTTATATAACTTAATATAATTCTATACATATTTGCTTTCAATTAACAAACTTGACGTTCATATTATTTTCCAAATACATTACACATCCAATTATCTTAAACTTGAAAATATTTTAAACCTCATAATACTTAATAATAAATAATCTCATGAATTAATTATGAAAAAGAAAAATTGATTTTTTGTAATCACGAATGTGAAGCATAAAATGTTTGAAAAGTAAATACAACAGAAACTTTCAAAGCAATGATGCTTTTGAACATTCACTTTATTCTTACAACAGCTAAGAATTTTTCATTGATTAAAACATAGATATGTTACGAAAAAATACTTTCATATGATATGTTAGATTGTTATGAATACAAAAAATTAATTTTCAAAGATAGCATAATATCCATTCTGTCAATAGTTTTTAATATTTCTGCCGCTATTTTAGACTTCAGTTCAGTTATACTTCAATTTTGCCAATTATTTGAAAAATTTTAATGCGCGCAGAATTTCCTATACGAGTGCTTTAAATTTTCATTTATTTGAATAATTCATTCAATTCTGTGTTTCTCTATTCAAACTACACTATTGACAAATTAATGGATACAGAATAAGATAATTACAATAGAATGTAATTCTGAAAGAAAGCTATTTCCAAATACATTAAAACTATGACAACTGTTAATTTGAATTTAATGAATCAAAACTTTTCTCTCAAACTCTACTGTAGTGCAGAAACATATTATCTTTCTATTGAACAGTTAGTATTCTATATAGGTTTTTAAGATTTCGAATCAAGAATCAGATTCAATGAGTTTGAATCTCCACATAATATGCTATCTTTGCGAATGAATGAGTTCAACAGCAGTTCTGATACCATTTATGGTTAAACTTAAATAGTAAGAGAAGTCACATATTTATTCTTTTGATATGTTTGGAACTTTTTTCAGATATGGTGTTGACCTTGAATTAAGTTCGCCTCAAATATTAGACATTCTGATAAAATGAATAGAATTGAGTTCTTTTGAATTGACTATTGGGCTGAATTGAGAAGAATATTGAATAGGATATGATTACTATCAAATATAATAATAAAGACAGTTAATAACACCTACATTACATTACATAAGGTTTAGAGAAAAATCGAATAATATTCTGAGAAAAACAATTTATAATATTAACATTCTTGTTTTTAGGAAATAATTTTGATTAACAATTGATAAGATTCCGCATGTTTTAAAGGAGTAACAAATTGAGGACTTTATCCAATTTTGAGCTCATTTCATAACGCGTTTCTAAACCACAGACAAAATAATGGTTTGTTTTCTCACAAAAATATTTGATATTCATATAAACACAGGAGTATTTTTTCTTCTTACATAATAAACATCGATAGATATATAAATGATCAATAATGATAAGAATCGAGGATTTTTGATTGAAACTTGTGTTGAAATTCAGAGCTGAGTTGATTCGTGTATATTCTCATCGAGAGTCTCGCATCGAATTCTTCCTCTAGAGTCACAGTCGACGATAAGTGTTGCGCCGTAGCTAGATGATTGTAATCGCAAGTGACGATTCAAACTATTTCTAAGAGCAGTGCTTTTTCGATAGCTAGTGATCACCAAAATTATGAAGATCACAATGTAAATGACCAAAACCACCTATAAGTGAAAATTAGCATGATAATTATTCTCTCTCTCTCTCTCTCTCTCTCTCTCTCTCTCTCTCTCTCCCTCCCTCCCTCCCTCCCTCCCTCCCTCCCTCTCTCTCTTAAGCTGAATTTATTCACATCGATGAAGTTTGAGGTTTAGTTTAGTTAAGAATTAACGCTACAGAAGAAACGGAATAGCATTCAGAGTGAATTCATTAATTCTGAGCTCTCATGCAAACCATCGTAAACACTTTCTGGCGGCATAACATTCAGCCTTAAGGCCATTGATTTATCTGTTTGGAAAAGTACTTTGAATGAAAAATAGGCTAAAAAAACTTTGTTAATTAACACTCGTAAAAACTATTAGAATCTTAGAAAAACTAATTCATCATTAAATTTATTTAAATCTAGGATTGAATGATTGAAGCTAATGATGTGATATTTAGCCAAAAATTAGAAAAAGGAAGCACTTAAAGTATTACACCATTAAAAAGATTTTTATACATAAAGTGAGGCTCAAAGAGACTGAGATTAGACTTTTATTTCAATGATTCGTTTCTATTCAATGGACTGAAAGAAGTGTATGGATTGCTTGACTGCACGGATTCAGATGAGAACACTTTATAGAATCAGAAGAGTTCTTGACTATAATAGTTTATTCTTCCACTAGAAGTTAAATTAAATTATATTACTATTTATAGGTAAGTTTCAGATATATTTTAATATTCTTTCAGTAATGAATTGTGAAGAACTCAATTATTTATAAAATGACTTTCATGAAAGCAAAATAAAGTCAAGTAATCACATTGTAACTCATTTAATGAGAGTTCCAGTTTAAAGCCTATTTACTTTTTATAATTAGTCAAACTAATATTAATGTCAACCAAATTAATTGCATACTATTATAAAATGAATTTCGCATTCTATTAATTAGTAATGAATTGTTGTCATCATGTAATGTTTCATACATTAGCTAATGTTCATGAATTCATTAAATGCTTAACTTTTGAATTGTTTGTTTGCTGTAATTGATTTAGATTCCATTTATTCAGAAATCATTTCCATTATGTCTAATTCAGATATAGTTAACTTTTGATCCAAACATTTTCAAATTGAAAATAATTTGGGAAATTAATTTGGATGGAAAAGCGAAAATTCTAAACAGGATTTTACTTCATATAAGTTACAAATTAACATTAGTGCCAAAGTTGAAATTCTGTTGACATTATGTAAAAAACTATTTAATTACTTATAACTCATAAGTTAAGAGAAGCTATAAATATAATCGCTTACAATTTGGTGACATAAACATCAAAAGTCAAGTTTACTCTGCGTGAAAATTTGAACACAATATTAATTTATAATATGATCGATAAATGTTAAGAAAGATAAAGCATAGAATACATCTTCTTTTAATACGCAGAACAAGTGTTAATACAAGTATGTGATAACGTGTTTTCAATATAATTAGACTTAATCTCAACTTAGAAGGCGATCAACATATTGTAAAAGCTCAATATTTGAAACTTCTATTCAAGTCAAGTTGGAATGAGTAATGTTTTTGCTCGAACTGACAAAAATATTATTTTGTAACAGTTTTTCGAACTGCGCAAATATTAATAAGTTTAAAATAACTTCAAGTTTTTTATTAGAAAATTGTTTCCAACTTTGAAATATTGATCAACTTTGAAAAATCATCTTCAAGTTGACTAATATTCTTTGTGTAAAAAATGTTTAAAATAGATAATAACGAAAATTTACGAAATAGTTATTTTTGTAAATCATTACATAAGTGCATGTTTTCTAACATTTCTAACGTTTTCCCAATCGATTAAATGTACTTTTAGCAAACTAAAACTTATTGATATCTTTTATGAATAGTATCTCAATTCAAAGTGTCTTTTGTTTCACCAATACCTGTACATCTATTATAAATCAGGCAATTGATACTATGGATTCCGTTCTTCAATTCATAGGAGGATAAATATCTTTTTTTAGTCTCGTATAAGTTATTTTCGAATCATATTTCCTGAAAACTACAATTTTTGCGTAGGTATCCTTTATATGTTATGCAATCTTCATGTTATGAATAAATGGAAAAATAACAAACAATAACTTATTTTTGGCTAAAGTCAACCTATGACTGGAGGTGTCGATCAGATTGTAGTTAAGCTGAGGTTGGATTAGTTGTAAATGTTCTATAGTATCTTTAGATGATAATTATACGAAGTGAATAGCTTAAGATTTAGTTAGTCTCTAAGTCTTGGCAAAGCTACAATCATTTCCTAACCTCAAATTAATGAAAAAGTGTGAAGGATGTTTATTTTGAAGATGTTGAGCGACTCATATTCTACGATTCAGGATAATTAGATTATACAAATTTAATTTTCAGAATAATCATAAAAAGTGAGTGTATAAATCTGTACAGATCTGTTCATAAATCTGTATTCTGGTAATGAATGAAAAACTAAATTCAATTATGAATAAATTACTGCTTTTTTGGTAAAAACAAAGGATTTAGTCAATAGTTCCTCCTGTCAAATAGAGCAATTGCTTATCCCTCGAGAAGGTGTCTTAAGTAAAGATTTGATTAATTAATGAATTCAATTACTTAAGGCCTAATACATCTGCTTATTTGATTTTCTTTGAGATTCTTATCATCCTTATTGCAATTTACTTGAAAGACATATTGTATTACTCTCTTATAAGAAGAGCTTTATTCATGAATAATTCTAGTGAAGAAACTCATTTCTTGTGTTGTTCACATAGCTAAGAGTTAGGTTTGATAATCTTTAAGAAACCTCTCAAAGTATAAGTCAATTCAAATATTTTAATTAATAAGTTCTGCTGAATCATAACTGAATTATGAGAAATATCTAAAATTCAAATTAAATTCATTCTAGTAATTATGATAATTAGAGCTATACTAATAGTAATATAGGTAATACTGAAATTAAATTAACGAAACTAATTAGAGCTAAAAACTCAAATTTTCATGAAATTACATGTGAAAGTCAATTTACTAATTAAGCTATACTTTTATATAAGTCGAATCGATATTAATCTTTTATAGTTGACTTCAAACCCAATTTACTGTATATTTAATATGTTTATTATGGAAGATCTTAAGACTTATGGTTTGTACTTTTTCAATACAAATATAAGCTCAATATATTTGTAAAGATTTCTAGTGCTTAGTTATGGATAAGTTTCAATAAAAAAACTTTTCCGCAAACAAGAGTCCAATATTGAAGTCGAGATCTAATCGGAAATTTCAATGTAATCGAGAAATAAGTTATATTTGATTCTTATTCTGTATTTATTTCCATTACTTACAGAAAAGAAATCTGTAAGCTATAAAAGGGAAACCCAATAGTAGTTACTTTTTATCTGCGATAGAGAATACCTTATTAACGTTTAGGGACACAATCGTAAAGGTCTTTTCTCGACTGTTTATTATAATGACAATTGTTTGCAATAATGACAATCAATTTGCTCACTGGACGTGATTTCAGTTATGCATAGCTTTACCTTTGAACAGAAGTAAAGTTCTTGATTAGATTTGTATTCAATGAATAAATCTAATAAATTCAGATGATATCAGATTTCAAATAGTCTTACTTAGGATTTCTCTCAATTTCTCTCATAAATTAAGTTCATTTTTTCAAAGAACATTTGAGTGAAGAAAATCAAACTCAAGTTTATTTCAATCATCCTCACAATCATCTAAAACTCTGATCATTGAAAAGAAAACACTTACAGTCACATAAACTATGGCATCAGTTGATTGCGATGAAAAAACCACTTCAACTGTTTGTCCATCATTTGGATCAATTGGAGAGACATCATAACGGAGGCCAATCGGGAGAATTCGACAAAGAATGGATGAAGCTCTATATGAAAGGAAATATATGAGAAATAGGTCAATAAAATTCATATTTAGCGATCAATTCCCTCATACATAGAGTGAAAACATGTACATTTATTCTGTTTTTGCAGAATATGTTAGAGAATATATCTTTCTATCTTATTTCATAGCAGAAGAATAACTAGCAGTTCGCGTGACTAAAGCTGATAAAAACTGCGACAGTTAGTGTCTACTTATACTAACCAATAATAAAAATTATTTATTAATAATAGTAATACAGAAATGGTTTTTATATATAATGATGTGTTTCTCTAATCGAAAATTTTTATTTGAACACTTTTAATAGAATCATAACCTTTTCCATTTCGAAATACTGGCCTTATTATATACTGTATATTGAAATGTCTTTTCAAATTCCTAAATAAATAAATACTTGGCTTTTAGAATAATGAGTTTATATGGGTATAAAATAATGAACATTTTTATAATCTTAACTCCAATACACTTTTCAGCGCAAAATTTGAATACAATAGCATCTAAAGTGATACCAAAAAATCAAAATTAAGGTAGTGTTTGGTCTTCAAGTTCTTATACCTATAAGTAGACAAACTTACCAATCAAATAGATTGTTGACTATTATAGGATTTATTTACTCGCTTTCAGTACACTGAATATTCAATGAGACATTAAGTTTTGAGTTTATTCTAAAAACTAATTTATTGCAATTTGGGGACAGGTTTTTGCACTCTTTTTGGACAATAGCTAGAGTTTCAACACTACTGCTATTCAAACATTTAATATAATTGAAAATCTAAATTCAGATCCATTTGCACACTTTCAAAAGCAATGATAAAAGAATAATTTTCACATAAAACTGGCCTTTAAAAGAATATTTCAAATGAATCAATAGTGAAGATTCTATAGTCCATTTCATTACTTTGTAAACTATTCTTATACATCGGCTTTAGTACAGCTTATTATAGAGCTAAGGATACACTCAATTTATAAGCTTTTCAGATACCTTTTTCTACAAACATTATAATATTGAATAATGACCTAACCCTATAAATTTATCGAAAGTTTCTTCCATTTTCTCCTTGATGTCAATGTATAAACAACTTTGGCTTAAAAAGAATAACATTTCTATCCATCATTAGTGTCAAACCTTAGGCTATTGGGTATTTTTTTTCTCGAAATAAAGGTGTTTTATGCATTCGAACCGATATAAGAATCGATAAAACCTCAATACTCGAGAAAATTAGGTTTTACAATAGAGGTGAAAAATGAACTGAAACTATTTTTAACTTTTCCTTCAAAACACAATTTAGATTTTAAAATAAATTCGTATTCTTGTTATGGATAATTAATTTCATCAGATTATTCATTCTCAGTAAAAGTTTAAGTTAGGTTTTCTTGAAGTTTTTTCAGTTTAAGTTTTTTTGGTGCCTATAATTCTTTGGATAGTTTTGTTTCCAATACATTTGAAAAGCAATAAGTTATTGTCGAAGAGTCGCAAGAATGATCAGAATTTTATCCTATCCATTCTAATTGTATTCGGATTCCTGCCGAGCATTATAAACGATCGTATGTGACCTTTGATGGTAACATCAATTTATCACAATTTCATAGACAGGGTTCGAGCATGTCTTCGGACAAATAATTTCTTATAAAAATAGAACAGAAAAAAGGATGAGTCAAGCATTGGATATTTGTTTCATATATTGAAACAAAATACATGGCATTAGACCGCTAAGCAAACTGTCAAATGGATTGGGTTTTCGACACTAGATTTCTCAGTTTTTGTGCGAAAGGTGTCAAAAAAAAGTTTATTTCCGATCAAATTTACACCACATAAAGGTTATAGAATATTTAGAAATTAATGAATATATATTCTCTCATTTGTTATTATAGAAAAATTTCCATATATAATATACGGCATTTCAAACAATTTAAGATAAGAAAAAAAGTTAAAACTGTTGAAAACATCTGTTTTTTATATTTAAAATCTATAAACAAGATTATGCCAAAAAATCTTGAATTAAAAGAATGATTTTTACTATTATTTGCTGAAAAATATGTTTATGTCATATTAACATAAAATAAACGATAAAAATTTCTATTCCGCTACACTTGAGCTATTCGGCAACTTTTCGATTAGATATAGATTAAGAGCAGTGTATTTTTTATAGCTTATTGATGAAAAAGATTAAAGACACGGAATAACATTAATATATGAATAAATATATTTGTCTACAATGTCTAATATCAATCTAAATGCAAATTTATAGAATTCAACAAAACTTATTTTTCTGCCTCGAATGAGAATGAAATATGACTTAGAACTTGAAATTATTCAGATAGGATTTGAAAAACTAATCAGACTGAAAATGGCATTTATATTTGCATAAACTTAATTTTCCATTAGTTTTAAGATTCATTCTTTATCTTCTATTCTCTCCAATCATTTTTTATTTGTCAAATTAGTTAACCTAACATTGAGTCAAATATAAGGTAAAGAAAATGCTGTTTCATATCGAAAAGTAATGGTCAACAAAAGTCGTGGGTGACAAAAATGGCAGTCAAGGAAACAGTGATTCTTGTGATAGAACTCAATCAGTACAATCTTTTCAGTTCTAATGATGTAGTTTTAGATTCTAAAAGCAAACCAACTTTACTCGAAAAGTTTTTCATTTATAATCATATTTTTAAGAAGTATCTGAAAATGCTTTTCCATGCATTGCAATAATTTAGTTATACTTTGGATGCTTTTTGAATTTTCAAATTGAAAAATTTTTGGGAACTGTTCCTCAATCTGGTGAAGATTTCATATTTAATTTTTATTTCTTCAAAACATCGCTCGAAATCAAAACTGTGATTAATATTTTAAAAGCATTTCTCAAATATAAATAAGAGACTTTTGAAAACATCAGTACTCATACTGTTTACAATTTCTATATACTGTACTATTTCAATAGATTTTATAGTTGACTGAATTTCTTGGATATATTCTATTCGAAACATTTGATCGATTTTTCGAATTTTAATCTCAGTTTTTGACCATCTTATACCTAGATATATAACACCGTATTAAGAATTTGTGGGAATTCTGGCAATTCTTGTATTTATAAGTGCCTCAATTCTTGCAGCCTTGGCCAAGGAGGAGGTGTATTAAGGGTATGTACCCTTAGGAGAAATCGGGAAATTATAATTATTGTAATTTAGAGGGAAAAATTTGGATTTCAGAAAAATTGTCCTTAAATCCGATGAGTTTTGACGTTTCATCTCTGAATTTTGAAGATATATGAAAGCTCATCCACCTGAAAATTTAATCTTGCCCAATTCTGCAATTTATGTGGCATTGTTCTAAAAACTTTTTTTTTATAATGATTATACTTTGAATTTAAAGCAATATGAGTATAGAGTAAACATATTATTATCTCGTTATTGTCATCTTATATTCTTTGCTTTTCATTCAATAGTAATCCGTTTGCGTTCAGTATTTGAAGCATTTTCTTGGATAAAAAATCAATACTTTTTAGTTTGAATTGTGAAATGATTTTCGAAGAAATCGAACTTTCTTTAACTGAGGATAAAATCTTTGGATAAAAGAGCATTTGAACTAAAGTTAAAATAAATTTAGTAAGAATTTACTACCACTTCACTGAACAAACATTCGACAATTGACTGATGCTCTGAGAAGAAAATAGGAGAGAATGAGGGTTTGAAGAAATTGTTTTTATAAGAGTTAACGTGTTTGCTCAAAATATTCACTTAGAAAATTCAATTGCTATTCAAGTAATAATAGTGTGAATATTTTCTGTGAAAACCCAATTATTAAGAAGACTATTATAAACAAAGTTTACGATCCAAAAATTTTTTTGAAAAGAGTTTATTTAAAATTATTTTAATGACATTATCACAGAATTTCATCGTACTTTTCATAATAAAATCACAGAAAAATTTGTAGAAAGTAGAGATGAGTTTCTTAAAAAAGGATACCTCCAAATCATAACACCCAAAATGAATGATTTTTCCAGTTATTGTTTCTAATCAGATAACGTTTTATAAATTTCACCTTAGTCAAAATTCTGCATAGTTTTACAAGAACAATTTCAGACTTGAGAACCCACGGATGTATGTATAAAAAGCTCACCTTTATTACTAAGCAATGCATTCATGCTTTAAATAATACTTTTTTGAAAAACAGAGTTTACAAATATAATCAATTTCTGTAACAATAACAAAGTTATCTGAATAGCTCAACAAATATTGCATAACTGTCTCATCAATTGTAAAATACTACATAAAAGTAACAAATTTGATAGTATTGATTCGCTGCCAACATTTCAAATGTTTCATTAAATGCTTTCTCAAATATTTTTGTCAATATTTTTGTTATTCAAATTTATTTCTTGCCTTTAAAATAAATTGAAACTAAAACTTTGACAAGTTTTCCGCCCAATCAACTCTACAGTAGAAGAATAATAGCCCCTTTCGAGTCCATTTAAGGCCATTTCCAAACAAATAGACACATCTCAAGCAATTTCAACAATATATGACTCTATCCATGTCATGAGAATCTGTTCAAATACGATATTTGAAACATTCTTCAGAAAAGTACTCTCAAAATAAAAGGATAAAGTACTAAAAAATTTATTAAATGCTCAACAGATAAATAAGTTAATAGAAATTCTGGCTATAAAAATGTTCTCTGACTTATATAAATAGTTGGTTTAAGAAATTATATGTCATGATTCATGAATTCAATTTTTATTCATTAATGATTTTGTTTGTTATGTTTGAAAAACTCTTTCAAAATATTATTATTTCTAAACTTCAATAAAATGAAATCAAAATGCAATTTATTTGATTTCATTATTTATTTAGAGTTAATTTGCAGTCAATTTCTTCGCTCAAGAACTAAACGAAATTATAATAGAAGTTTCACTTTTGAAAAGACAAAACAGAAAAATGATTCCTTTCCGAGAACTTTATTCATGAAGACAAACCCATTTAAATTCAATTTAAATCTTATTATAGATACACTGATTTTATTTTTGCGAAATGAGAACTTTTAAGTTATTATTGATTTCAAAATGAAAATAATTGAATTTCGATGAATAATATAAATTCCGGTCTCAGAATAATTATTTTTGATTGAATTAAATGTCATTTTGAAGATCACATAATAAGCTATTATTGATAATATTTACATTTGTTTATATCAATTCTTGTGGTAATTATGACTTGTAAATGAGAGTTGTCTCATAAAGGAGTTTTGACATTTTATATAAATTTCAATCATTCCGATAAGTTTAATCTCTCATAAACGACAACTAGACATACTTGCATCAGAAAAACAATCAAATATTGGTTCAGGAAGAAATATAAAAAAATATACGAAGAAAAATCTAGAAATTCACAAATAGAATGAAAAAAAATTGATTATTTGATTTTTGCATTTCTAAACCATTACTTTTTATGGTAGAGCAATGGTGCGACCCATATACCAACCCAACTAATGTTTCGCAGTGCCGGCCAATCAAACACTTTTTCGGATATCTGTATCGGCTTGTTTACAACAATGGTTTAGAAGCTTAAATCACTCAATAACTCCAAAATAGAATTCAGTTTTGTCTAAAAAAGCAGACATTAATATTGTCAAAAGGAGTATTGAGAGTGTCCAGAAGATGGACCTTTTGCTATCATTCATTGATATCAACTAATTCGATATATAATGTAGTTTTTATGTAAAAAAGTTTATGAATTTACCTGTCATTAAACTCTAGAAAATCGAAATTTACTGTAGGCCGGAATATATATTCCGCATCGTTAGACTTGAATTTAAATTGTCTTCAAAATAAGTGATTTATTTTTATAACGTATGAATGATTTAAGAAAAAGTATTTTAAAACTAGAAATGCAAGAGTTGGACAAATTTGAATCACAAAAACAAAATATCATAGATTATCTATCTATCGAGGGATTCAAACTTAACGAATGGAATAAACATGACCACTAAGAGAACGCGAACCACAGCTTGAAAACAGCTTTATATTAGTTGAGAATAAATAAATGTGAAATTCATATCCATTACATATGTAAGACTTAATGATTTTGATATGTATTTCAATTCCATTTTAGGTTTATCTATAATTAATTTGGGGGAACAGAAAATCATTTCAATAATAAATGAACGCGTAATGCAATGAATTTGATGTATATTTGATTGAAGTTCTTGAGCATAAAATATTTTGCATTTTAATTCGTAATTTAAATTCTAATAAGACAATGATTTCTCTGAAATTAGAACTTTGAATATACTAATCAAATATTTAACATAAAATAAAGCCTTAAATAGAATTATGTTAAATTGCGTTGAATCAGAAATGGATATTTTATTTTGCAAATTAGTTTATAAATACAGTATATTCTACTATATAAATACTTCCTCTTCGGAATGTTTCAAAATAAGTTTCCGCTCATTCAGAATTATTTATTGAATAAATCATTGAACGACAATTAATAGTTAATGTTTTTAACTTTTATTAAGCTTTTATTTTTATTCACGCAAAATATTTTATTTAACAGATTTAAACAGCTTTTTTATTTATTTTTGAAAACGAAAAGGCACTGAGTTATTGAGCGATAAGAGATATGAATACTAAAGGAAAAATAGTCAATACAGAAGAAATTCAATAAACCTCTAAATAAACTTTATAAGAATGTATTATCATTCATATTTCAGACATTTTCATTGGTTAATATTCGACTGTAAAGATTCAAAATAATAGAACACTATATAACTTACAATTCTACTTAACTTTAGTTCGTTGTTTTTTCTATAAATTTTTAAACATTCTCAAAAGATATGAGTGCTTCAGGACATGAATTGAAAGCATTCAAATAATTATAAAGTATTTTAATATTAGTTCAACATTAGAGTATTTCTACCAATTAAACTCAATGGATGTTTTATTATTATAAATTCATACTCAAAGTAATCACAATTTCTCTCAATTATCAAAAGTTAAAATTTCATTTTTATTGAAATTCGCTGATCTAGAGCTTACCCAAAAACAATTTTTATTCATTTTATAACTTAAACTGAGAAGAATTAGCTGAGAAAATAATTTCATGTCATAAGTTGAATAACTTTTATGAAAAAAACATCGACTGAAAACTACTGACATATGATAATAAAAATTTATTATTAAAACTTTTTATTCGGCTAAAACTGCACGTACTGTACATTAAATATTTTTCAATTTATAATAATTTGAAACTTCAAAAAATTTCAGACAATAGAGATAAAAATGACTTTTAAGGGATAATATTTTCTATTTTAATAATAGACATTCAACTCATACCGAAGCCATTCATTCAGATGAAAGTAAAACTAAGAAAAATTTGTTTTCATCTTTGGTTTTGTGGAAAATTATTATAAAAAAGACAATGAATAGAAGTATAAATATAAAGTGCTATACTATATATGATTGTATTGTTTAGTGAAATAAATTAGCAATTAAATAGTTGTAACATACCTGGCAATACTCGAGCTGCAATCCCTCGCAATACTATCTCCGTATTTCATTTCGTTGAGTTGTAAGCCGAAAAATGAGTCCAATCAGTTGGCATTAGCTGTTACTCAGCAATCATCAAATCAAGACAAGAGTCAAGAATTTACTTCAAGAAGAAAGTGTTCAACAAAAAGAAGATCAAGTTTTTATATTGACTAGAAACCAAACGATATGTCCAAACTTTAAGAATCACTTAGAACTTAGTGACTAAAGTAAATTAATTCACTTTTGAAAAGAGACGCTTTGCTTCTACTGAAATGTGTTTCTAACCCAACTTTCAATCGCATCTCTGAATGCATGTCTCGCTGCAAATGATGGTATGGGATATACGCACGCGTATGTATTCTTTATGTTAACTTTATATATAATTTACCACAAAATCATTGTTTTCAAGTTTTATATGTTTCTAATAAGTTATACTGTATTTTCACAGTTCATCATCAAATTATTTTTTGAAATTCTTTTATTTCAATGAAATATTTACAAAGTTTGCAAAATTTATATTTTCTTGTTTTAAAAATCAATTAACTGAATATTGATTTATCTGAATTAAAATTTTGATTGTGGAGCTTAAAAGTTCGCTAATTATCCAATAATACAGTATAAAATAGTCGAAACTTTAATTAATGCCTTTCCTCAAAATTGTGAGTATTTTGAATAAGTATTAATACTCATAATGAGAATAAAACTCATTAAAAATGAATTATTGGTATGGAATTCAACTGAACGATAAACTAGAAAATAAAACACTTAGAATCAAATCCACAGAATACAAAAGCATCTATTTATAACGGAGGAAACTTATAAGAACTTGAAAGGTTAGATTTTTTAGGATAAAAATAGAAATTTACTTTCAATTTATTGGGGAATTTCATCTAACTCTATATTTAAAAGATGTTTTCGTTCAAACAATCAATTCATATAAAGATGAAAAATACTTTTCTCTCTTTTTGTGTGAGTAAAGAACGTAATATGAGAAGAAATGTTTCTTAAATATGGATTTATATAAACATTTGATGTCAAAATATACTTCAGTATATAAATTGATGTGTTTTTAATGCTAACATAAAAGTATTGTATATTTATAACCAGAAGAATATTTTTTTAAGAAAAAGATGCTCACTCTCAGACTGATACAAACTTATTAATAATAATAATATTAATATTTTTTATATGATCAGAGATTCAAAAATTTAAAATAGAATCTATTCAAACACTTTCTTCAATAACTGTTTTTAAATGTATACACAATCATAATGATGTTCAAGATTTTTGGAAAAATATTTCTTTGACTGATGTATTCATTAACGCATTATAAATGAATAAACTTTATTATTATTATTGAATAGTCAAATATTTAAGTTTTGTCAGACTTAAAGTTTGGAAATTTCAGCTCATATTATGGAAAATAATCTCATATAAAGTACAAAACCAATAAAAGATTTCAATTTTTGGTTTTGTATGCAATATGAGCTCAAACTTGTTTAATCTACAGAAAGCCTGAAAAAGATATTCATTGTTTAATAAAATATCAATGCATTGAAAACCTCGAATAAAAGTTTCATCAATTTATTGTATATCTTTTTTTATTCTCCATTTATTTCAAGTTCAACATAAAAATAGATCGAACTTTTATTATAAATAGTTCCAAAATTGATGTACAGAAAGAAAAGTTTAAGAATATATTGAAGTGTTCGCCAACTTTATTACTTCATGTAAAACATTACTTAAATATTGATTTCAACAAAACTCATAACCACTATAGAAAAGGATCTAATTTGACAGAAAAATAAAAGTAAAACATAAATAAAATGAACCACTTTTCAGATAACAAAAATCGATATTATTCTGAAAAAATTTCAGAAATAGTCAATAAACTAACTAAAAATCTTCATGAAATGCGTAGCTTTCATACTCACGATTAAAAAGTTTTTATAAATAGAAAGTTTGCCAATCGATAGCAAATCTTCCACTCAATCTTTTATTGATATTTGTCGTATTCCTATATTTACTTTGAGTCAATTCAACTAATCTAATGATTGAGACATTATAATTGTTGAACGAGTTTAGAAAACCAAATATCAGATTATGGTCACAAGAAATTGTTTTCAGTTGATTTAGTTGTAACAAATAAAATATTATACAAGTAGAAGTCTGATTTTGAGAACAGGAGGGTATTATATTGCTCCTAATTTTGGTCGAGTGT
>JAQFXV010000763.1:0-18175 GCA_034694065.1 Camisia spinifer
GACTTTTTCAAAAGATTATAAGTCTTATCAAAATTACTATTAAGTTGAATTGCATGGACTTTTGTTAGGCAGTTTACATTATATTTATAATATAGTATAATTAAAATAAAGAGATGAATAAACCTTTGCTACTTCTGGTTTGGAAACGATTAAAATTGGATAAATAGGTCCATACCAGAACCTCAAAATTCCTTCACTTCCAAAATTATCACATAAGTAAATAAGCCATTCTTTAAATTCTGAAATATTGTTTCAATCATAATATGAATGGAATTATATTAAATACTAATATTTCATTTGATTCAATGTTTTTGAAACTGTATAATTAATAAATCTTTTAAACATCTAAAATTTTAACATTTTTAATTGCTTCCAGATAAATAATTTAAAAAATTAGACTTTATTTGTTTACTTACTTTGAGAATCTGAACCTTTTCTTGTTAAAATAATGTCCAAATTACCCAACAATGGAAAATACTTGAATATGGGCGGCCCAGGAATACGATTGATTAATATATAACTATTTATATTATTCAAAATTAATTTGAATACATTTTTCATCAAATTTATTGAAAGTTTGATAAAAACTGAAAGTAAAATGAATATTGAAGTATAAAGAAAAATCTTCTTTAAATCATAAATAAGAATTGATAAATTCATGGTTTTATAAAAATTTATTCCTTGCTTAAATTGAAGCCAATTTTATGAAAGTTACAAATTTTTTTTTTTTTGAAACAGTAAAAATTGATTATTTTCCTCTTTTAATCATCTAAAAAGATGATATTTTGATATTTCCAAATAAGTCATTGACTTGTTTAGATGAACTTTTAATAATTGGAAAGGAATGTATTTTTTTATTTTATAATAAGAGATAACGGAAGTATAGTAAGCACATTATGTCCGGTAATACAGTCAAAAGTGAAGTTCTGCGATTAATGCAATATAAATGTGGAATATTTTTTTAAAATTATGACTGTATTACCGGACATAATGTGCTTACTATATATTATGATTTGAAAAGAGACTAGACTGAGGCCTAATTTTTCTATTTCCTTTTTCAATTTGTAACAAAATGAAATGAAAAAGGGGCTTCTGGTTCTAAGAGTTATTTAATACTAGAATTGAAGCCATTAAATAATGTTGCTATAATCAGTTCAAGTTGTTCACCAATTATTGTTTTTCCGCTCTGTTCATCTCTTCCGTATTCCCTAAATTCTATATCACTGCCATTTTTATCCTAACTTAACTCTAATTGATACGAAAGTTGAAAATTATAAGGAAATTAGATACCGGTAACTAAATAGAAAGTGGTTTATAGAGTCAAAAAGTGATTTTATGCTAGAAATTGAACCATTTTTCTATTGTGGGCCTTAAATGCTCATATTGTGAAAAAATAGGAGCTTTTAGAATTGAATGTCTATATGATATTGTTTAATTTTGATGAATTTATTCTTATTATTAAAAGATTAACTAGGGTCGCGATTCGGGTTGAACTTCAACCATGTATGCTCACGATACCCATATATTGAATGAAATTCAAGAAATTAAGTGAAATTTTGCCACCTTTTTTTATCATCATTTTAAACAAATTTTAATTACCATTTAATCTACATTTTTTATCATTTCAATCGCTAATTTGTCTGTTTCTTGGTATTCAAATTAACTGAATATAATTGGTTAGAGAATGATTGAAGCGTTAAATATTCTTTGAGAAAATAATCTTGAAAAGAATATACGCTAATTTTCATATTTGGTTAACTTCTCTTTGAATTCGTTCAATAGATTGATAACTTCATCTAAAGTGTTGATTAGTCGTTATTTTTGCGAGAATTGAAAAATTTATTTGGCTGTTGTTAAGTATTATTTTAAGATATAAGTTAATTTCTTTTTACTGAGGTGTAATTTAGTATTGATGGTGTCGAATAAGTTCGCTAAATCGGGAAATTTTTGACATTATTTCAATGAGATTTTAGCGGAACCGTTCCCATAGCTCTGTTATAACGCAACTTTTATATCAGAGTGCGTTATAACGAGGTATTATTGTAATTATTTTATGCTTTTTTAGCAAAATTTCTTTCTTCTGATCTGAAATTTTGTTTATTTGAGAATATCATACATAAGAATTCAATAATAAGTTTACAAATATATGTTGTGTTGGAATCGAAAGAATAAATATTAGGATATTAAAAATCAAGGCTTCAATAAGATTATTAAATTGAATTTAAATTAACTATCATAATAAAACTCCATTGCATTAACACTTCAATTCATTAAGCCATAACTCTTCCAGACCTGTTCCCGTCCACAATTCCCGAATTTTTTCATCAACTAAATCACTTTCAGCTTCAGTGAAATGACTCCTCCAGTCGCCAACTATTCCTTTTCTCATCATAAATTCTCTAGAATTTATGGTTTTTCTCATTGATCCAAAAGCAGAATTCTCCATAATTTTCTTTAATAACAATTCATTATTCTCTTTCAACTTAACAACATATTCCTCTCCAAGAAATCGACCGATTTTCAGAATAGCATCTCTTGGATCGGATTTCATGTGTTCATAGATCAAAAAACTGAAGTTAGCATCAAATCTATGCGACCAAAACGCCAAACGATGCTTAAAATGGTCCCCATATGTAATGTTTCCTCCGATCCATCTTTCAAAAAAGTGATGGAAGTCATCAAAAATACCAGAATGTAGTGCAGTTATGTAATAATAAAGTGAAACACAAGTGTCTTTTGGGTTCCTGAAGACACATAAATATTTAACAAATTCATTGTAAGGCATTAAATCGAAAGGCAAATGAGTTTTGATGACATCATTCTTAGTAAAATCTTTTCCATTATATTCAATACATGAATTCCACGCGAATTCTAAACCAGTCATTTCCGGTATTCCATCATTAGTTATAAGTCGCATAATGTGCTGAACCCAAGTTGTTCCAGATCTCGGATAAGTGGCCAAAAATTTATCAGTATTAAGTGGTTTATAGTTTAGGCCGAACTCAAAATTCTCAAGATTCCAAGTTTTGGGGATTTTCATAAAGTCGATACTATGATAATGTTTAGACATATTGTACGAAAAAATTTTTTCTACTCAAAATTTTCAGCCAATATTTCCAATATATTCAATCTTATTAAATAAATAATTTTCAAATGATAAGTGTGAAAATCTATTTGAATTGCAAAAAAGAACTATTAACTAATATTGAGGTCAATTTGAATTTGACATGAAGTTTTATAGACACAACGGTTACGTTAGTTATTTTTACTGTATATTTTGATGAAAAAATAGATTTTGAACTCATTATGAATTCCGATATTTTCCACAATCTATTTTCCTATTTTCGTATACTTTGTGAGTAATTCGGGCCAAACATATTGTACGGGGAATTCGACATCTACTTATATGCAGATGTTATCAATGAACATATTTAAAAGGTAAATATTTTTGGTTTTAATTAAAACTACATCAATAATTAAAGATAGTTATAAGTTATAACTAATATTGGATAACTATAACAATGAAAATAATGAAAAAATTCTGAACCTTTGGATTTGGTAAATTGATTCATCGCTCAAAAATTCATAGCTTATAATGAATTCTCTAAAAACATAATAAGTTAGTCTAAAAATTTTTAGGTTTTTAATTGAATAAATCAATGAACAAATGGTTTTCCAACTTATTGCTCAAATAAGATTAGAGGTCAATAGTTTTGAAAATTTTTTGAAAAGAGCTTGGTGAAGATGTGCTTTTTCCTATTTCTGCTTCATATTCTCAAATATATTAGGCTTTAAATGAAATTAATTTGAACTAAAATGAAATAAACATAGAAAAAACCATTTGAATGCTGGCTGTAATGCAGTAAACATGCAAAAAATTTCAGAACTATAAAAGTTTTCGCTAAATTGACGCTTTAATTTAAATTTAAAAACAACTATTATTTATTACTTCCTTTCTATTTAAACCATAATTTATTTCAATAAATAAAACCCTCCTTTTTAACTATTATTAAAATTGCTTTTTATTGAAATGAATAACTGATAGAAACTTAGCCTCATATTTAGTGTGAAAAATTTCCACAAATAAACAGAACATGTATTATATAAATAAAATAAAATATATTAATGTATATTTTTCTTTTTTAAAATGAACAAACATTTGTTGAGGAAATCCATTTATTTATAACACTTTCACTTATTTCAAAGGAAGCTTTAGTTGTTTGAAAAATTACACTTATTTTTCTTTTTTGCTGACTTTTCACTTTCTTTTCAATTCATTATTACGTGATTTAACTCTTATTTCATTGAAATAAGTTTAAAAGTATTGAATTTTTTTATTAATGAAATAATTGAAGGATAACCGCATTCGAATGACGATCCATTTACTATTTATCTAATTGTTATTCGTTATAAATAGAGAGAAAAATTCAATGTTAAATAAATAAAATATTATTGGATTTCGCTGTCATAGAAGTGAAGAATGAACTCATTTGCCAAAAATTCAAAACTATCTTCAATTTCTATTCCCATTCATTAAGAATTTGACACAGTCTTGAAACAGATTTTTTTATTCATGAAAACTATTTTTATCTCTTATAAGTCTTTCAAAAAAAATTGTTTAACTAGATCTGAACTTTTTTATCGTTCAAAAAAATGATAAGAACTTTTAATTTAATTAAAAACTTAAAAAAATTCTCATGAGTTGAGTAAATATTTTTAACAAAATCTTTAATTTGTTTTCAAGAAACAAGATATAATCTTATTTAATGTTTATATATTTTGAGTCATACTTAGAATTTAAAAAAAATAAATAATATAACATGGGTTGAGAGTTACTGTAGTGATACATATGGGCGACCTACCTAAGTTACGCAAAGCCCCTGACCCCCACCCACACCATTTTGCGTAACGTAATTAAAGTGTGAGCCTCATCTCCACAAAGCCTTATTTATTAAGGAAACGATGACATTTGGTTTTTCTCAAAAACATTATTTAATCTGATTAATGTTTATGCATTTCAATTTCCAAACTATGTATTGATTAAGAAATTATTTACTTAAATCAGCTCTCAATTTATCTCTAAAACATGAAAAATAAGCGAAAATTTCCTAAAACTCATAAACAAATTAAATTTATGCTGAAAAGATAATTAAAATGCAAGACTGATTCCATATCAGCAAAAATTCGTGGAAAATGATCACAAACTGTCCTTCAAATATATTGTCCTTCTTTTTATATTTTTCACCTCAATCAATAGATGTTTTAAACTTGTTGAAAAATTAAGAGAAAATTTTGAGTATATACTAGTTATTTCCACTTTTTTCATTTCAATTTCGATAATCGAAACCATTTTCTGTTTTCATTTCAATTTCGATAATCGAAACCATTTTCTGTTTTCATTTCAATTTCGATTTCGAAAAGCGAAACAACACTAGTATATACACGATTAAAGTTGATTTATGGCTCAAAATCAAGGCTAAAATTAATAAGAAAAAACTATTCAAAATATTGTTAGCTTTCTTTTTGTCCTTCACACTAAGAATAGGAATCAAATATTAATTAATACACGAATTCTAAAATAATTTTATTAATTTTAACGCAAATTACAATAAATTTGATGTTGAATATAATTACAATTGAATGAATGCACATTTTATTAGTTTTATGTTAACTTATATTTAATTAAGATTTTAATTAATTAAACTTTTTGGGAAATTTTTGGTAATTCAATAGAATTTTCTGAATCCAATTTGTCGAGTTCTGCTTTAGATAAATGATAGACCACTCCTGTTAACAAAAATTAAATAATTTTTCAAATCATATCCAATTCAATTAAAGGTTCGAAAATTACTGAAATGGCAGTAAAATAAATAAACTCTGTATTTCAGTGTTAAGTTATATGAATACTGGTTCAGAATTAAATCATGAACTTTTTATAAATCCTATTTTTTGTAAATCCCACTTAATTTAGCATAAGAAAGAGTTTCAAAAAATCCGAGCGGAAATAATTATTTTTAAGCATGATTTTTATATATTATTTATAACGAGTAATTAAGCACTAATAATAAAGTAAATAATGATTGATTACCGGCACCGAACGCATCGCCTAAAACATTGATTGAGGTTCGAATTCGATCTCTGATAAAAGAAAAAGTAATTTAGTTAAAGAAAATATTTTTGAATTTAATAAAAAATATTAAATGAATATGAACTTACAGAAACCAATCGACTGCAATTATCATTGAGATATCTTCGGTTGGTAATCCTATAGCAGTTAATACAAGCATCATTGTGACCAATCCGGCCGATGGTATGGAAGCGGCCCCAATGGATGCTGCAGTTGCGGTCAATGAGACGATTATGATTTGACCGATGTTGAGGTCAACCGCATTCATTTGTGCGATGAAAATAGCCGCCACTGCCTCATAAAGGGCTGTTCCATCCATATTAATAGTCGCGCCCACCGGTAGCACGAATCTGGTCACCTTTTTATCAAAATAACATAGTATATCAATTTATTATAGGATCATTTTATTAAATCAAAATAGTCTTATGATAGTTTCGATAGCTCTGAGCTTTGATAAACTTACTCTATTGTCTATATGAAGATTCTCTTCAAGACATCGAAAAGTGATTGGAAGTGTTGCGGCTGAAGAGGCTGTACCTAAAGCTGTGACCCACGCCTGAAGCATACCTTTGAAAAATGTGAAGGGATTTTTACGGGTGACCGAAAAATAGATTAATGGTAAAGTGATGACCGCGTGAATGATTAATCCAACGATTACTGTAGTAATATAGAGACCCAACTGTTGCGCCACTGCATACATATCTTCGATGGCCAATAACTTAGCGATAATCAATGAAGCGATTCCAATTGGTGAGTACCACATACATATTAATACCATACGCATCACAATCTCATTCAAAATAGAAAAGAATTTGATCATTGTTTCTGCTTCTGAACCCAATTTACTACAGAGTATACCAAAAGCTGTACAAAAGACAATAAGGCCCAAAATATTTGATCCATCCTTATAAGGAAATGAACGTTGAGTCTCATAATAAACTACTTCCCCATTTTTAGGATCAGTTTCATTAATAATTCTGTCCCAATTGAGTTCTCCCTCCTGACCATTTATATTTATGCGGTTCCCCTTCACAAATTCAGTCTTAACCTGGCTGAAAGTTGCCTGAATTAGATTCTCCGGAAACATATTACGCACTAAATCCATCATTGCATCCAAAGATGAAACACGAGACGTTTGCACATTAACATGAATAATGGACTCTTGTTTGATTTTTGGATTACCAGGGTGAATCAATAGTACAAGAATAATACCGAGTGTTGCGGCCAATATTGTAGTGCCGAAGTAGTATACGATGGCTCGAGAGCCCATTCGGCCAGAGGAGGCGATGTCAAGTTGGGCGAGACCTGTGATGAGCGAACTAATTATTAGAGGGATGATAAGCATTTTGAGCATTCGCATCAGGAGATCGCCGGGAAAACCGATCAGCATAATTGAATCATCACTAAAATTGATGGGTCGGAAAGCACATCCTATGACCAGACCTAATATTACCGATAGAATGGTCAATGCAAGTAAGAGGTTATCAGTTAACCAATTCCCCAATCGCTTGGGTTGTTTCAGACGCGTATTTGCCGGCGTTGGCAGTGATTGACCGGAAATAAACGGCGTTTTCAAGTCCACCAACTGATTATTACTTTCCATTTATAAGTAGCAAAGATGCGTTTCGTTCAATAAACACAAGAAAACTGATGAGAATAAGTAAAAGCAGGTGCGAACTCGTGGTAATTAATGCAATTGCGCAGAGAAAACACAATTCAAGGATATTTGAGAGATTTTCTGCAGTTAATCAAATATTTCCGTTCCCACACATCTCTCGCACTGTTATGTAAAAGTAATGTAAAGGTCTGAAATAGTGTCTAAAGAGAAGCCACTCCTGCTAAACAGCCTTCAATTGCTTCAATGCTATATTCATTTGTAAGGCAAGGATTCGCAGGCTTTTGACATTTATTCATTTATCATTTAGATTGATTTGGACTAAAATATGTGTTTGTATAGCATAAAAACGACTTAATACGCACTTTACAGAGCCTTAAATAGACTTTTATATGTGTAGAAAAGTTTTGAAGCTTAAGAGTTTTTGTCTTTGTTTAACTTGAAAGTACTTCTAATAAAATTAAATATTTAATTAGAAATTATCATTTTAATTAAAGGAGAAGAGAATTTTATGATATTTAAATTCAAAGTAGGTTGAAATGAGTGGTAAAAATAATGGTTTTAATTTGAAAAGAGGCCGACACAACATTATGACTAGTGTTTGGGTTCAGATAAGATTCTAAAAAAATAATGCTATAAAACTGCAGGAAATAACAATTTAATGAATTGAAACCCTCATAATGACTTTTTTACATATTTAAACCAATATTATGATTTAAACTACTGTTTAACCTATTTTCAAATATGACAGTTATTTTTCATGAGGATTATCTGCCAATGAGTCGAAATTAAATAAAAAAGTGTTCATCATTATCTTACTATAAAAACGAGTAATAGAAGAGAACTTTTATATTAATGAAGAAATCATGAATTATCAATACTATGGGCTGCAAATGTAAAGATGAAAATGTTAATATATTTGCTTCGTAGCAATTTTAAAAGATAAGACTTTCTGGAAATTAGAGGATTAGCGATATCTGAAAAAGTAACAGCAAAGAAGTTAGTCACAGGATTGAGTAACAGTACATAGTAACACTGGCTTTTCGCAACCGTGGGTTTGTACACGTACCCGCACAAAATTACGAGTGCGGGCGGGTACTAAACTCAAATTACTTTACTTTGGCATTTTACAGCTTGATGGATGTGTACTGTTGCAATGTCCCATAGTTACGATGTCTCTTCAAGTAATTCCACTTAAAAAGTTTAAGTTAGTTAGGTTAGGTAAAGCAGAATTGCGCGCTAGGCTTTTTCAAACACCATACAATTTATTTAATCAATAAATCAAAATTAAAAACATTATAATTACCATAAACCAATTTAAGAGTTTAGATGTGTATACCTGACAACTTAGCCATTTTCAGCTTAGTTACAGTACATATCCATCAAGCTTTTATTTACCCTTTACTTTTACCTTTCATTTTCAGTTTTGATTTCATTAATAATTGGTTTAAATGCCATCAATTCATTCAAAAGCACATTCTTTGGGAGATATAATCATAACATGTGAACCATTAGTTCATGTTATTTATTATGAATTTAAACAAAATCGTTATGAATATTGTCTTGAATATGATTTAAATCTGAAAAAGTGCTCAAATTGTGAACAAATGTTTTATTGCGATCAAAATCGTCAGAAAAATGATTGGATTTGTGGTCATAAATATGAATGTAAAATATTTAAAGAGTTTGGTCATCAAATCAAAGATAAACCAAAAGAAGGAAACCTTTTCTCTGACACTCAATATTATGAATCGAAACCAAATGAAAGACTTAATTCGTTTGTATTTAAAGATAATAAATGACAAAACAATTGCTTCAAAACTCTATCGATTGGCGAATAATAATGTCTTATCTTTTAATAATATTGAATGTCATTTCGAAGACATTGGAAGTGATGGCAAACAAAAGTTGGATAATATCTGTCACAAATTGAAGAGATATGGCATTGAATTGGATGACAAAATATTATTTGAGTTATTTTATAAAGTAATGCGTTTTGGATTCAATTCTGAATCATTTCCTCCATATTCTTTACCATATGTTTGTTGTGGTCTTTATATACCATTCGTTGTTTTCAGTCATTCTTGTGCTTCAAATGCTTGTCATATAATGATTGCTAATAAACTCCAAATCATAACCATTAAACCCATTTATATTAACCAAGAAATCACTATCTCGTACATATATTCGTGTATATCTTCAAAACCAATGCGACGAAAAGAGCTCAAAACTTATTTAATTGATTGCAAATGCATTAAATGTGAGACAAATGCCGATCAAAACATCGATTATTCAAAACTAGCAATACTTATACGCGAACAGATTAGGGAGACTTCGAAAATAAGTTCTGGAAAGGGAGTCAGTCAACGATCGATTTTTATCAGCGAAGAATTGATGGTTTTATATAAACTAATTTATGGCCATTTTCATCCATTTCTAACCATTAATATTTAACTTTATTTTTGGCTAAAAATCAAAGCAATTTAAGACAACTTCGAAATTATGTCACGAAATGTATTGAAATAACTCACGGAAGAGATCATGAGTTGTATAACGATTTCGTGCAATTTGTTAGAAATCGTGAATCAACAAATCATTAATAATATGTCTTTCAATAAGATCTCTATTGGATTTTCACTTTATTTTCATATTTCTCATTGTTTAATTCATTTTAATATTTCTCAATTACTTCATAACTATTATTATTATCTGTTTTTGACATTTAAAGTCTGTTAAGAAAACTTTTTTTCAATTAATACTCGACTTATATCCAAAGTATTGTAAACTATTGTACTTATAAATCAAAATTATAATAAAATCCTACAATCTTTAAAATAAATAAAAAATTTAACCCAATTCTTGAGTTTACTCTTGTTTAAAGTGTTCTATAGTTTTCATTTTTTCAATTCACTTTCGTTTTACTTTTAATATTCTATTTTCAAATATTTATAATACTTTTGTTTTTTGAAAAATGACTTCACTTTGAAACAGGTTTTGACTTAATTTTTTTCAAATTCTAAATATTTATTTAACAATTTTTTTAATAAACTTAAACTAGAAATTGAATCAAAATAACAGTGAATTTATAAATGTTTTTCATAAAACTTAAGCTCAGAATTCATTTCTGTTCCTCTTTAGAAAATATAACACAAATTGATTTATAAATAATAACGCATTTTTTGTTTTTCAAATTCAATTGCTATTTAATACATAAGATCAATGCAGAAATGCTTATATTTATCATAAAATTCGACTCAAATATTAATTTTTTGGGCATTTTTTACAGTTAATATTTGAAGCAAATTATAATCTGCTTTCATTTATTGGATAAACAATTGTTCGTCTATTAAAACCCATTGATATCGCTTTCATCCGTTGTAAAACACTATTAATCTTCTGTATCAGATATATTGACAATAAAATTATTATATTCCTTGATAAATGCGCAATAATTTTTGAAATTTTGATCAAATGATTTGTCCGAAACTTCATGAAATGATCAAATATCTGATTAGCACTAATGCCAAACCACATACCAAACAGACCTCCGATATAACAAACGAAATCAGTTAATGTCATGACTGGTATTTCTTTATAGTTTATGAAAAGCTTAGTCTCATCCCAACTAAAGTAAATTCTAAAATCATATGTATTGAGTGAAGTCTCATATCGATACTTATTCATTATTTTAAATTCATGATTAATACACTCTATGGGACATAATTTTGTGCATAACTTCTGATTATATTCTTCGAAAGTATTGTTATATTCTTTCTCACAAACATCTAAATTATTGAATCCAAAATCAAATTGATTCAAACTTTTGAACACCAAAACACACGAACAATTCAATAATTTTTCGCAATGACTTCTAATGCATTGTCGAATACAGTGATTTTGAGATAAAGAATTGAAAGGGTTTATCAAACTTTTATAATGACTACAACTCGATTTGAATGGAAACTCCAGAAATTCAAATGAAGCTTTCGATATCACATATTCAGTATCACCAAAAGTGAATGATTCAGGCATTGACTTAGATTCAAACACGTTCTTCCAAATCAGGAAACTGCCATCCCTTAAAGAAGTTCTATTTACGCAAATTTTAATCAATTTTCTTGCATTCAGTGATGTTTCAAATGAATTCTGATATTTATATCTCGAAACCCTTTCATTATATAATTTAATTTCTTCTGTGAACACATAATATATCGAATGAAACCTAATCATATCCGAAAATATATTATCTAAAGTTTCTGAATTCTTTACCAACTGATTCCTCAAAAATGAATTAAACTTCTCCACATCTGCTTCGAAATCGAATGCGAATTCTAAAATATAATTTGATTTTGAATCGCAGTCTTCAAATATTCCGTCATTCAATATTTCACACTTGATTGCATTTCTGAATTTATTTATTGCATCAGATGATTCATTTAATTTCTTGATAAGGCCGGAAATCAATTGAACAAATTTATTTGAAATGTTCAACGCTTTATTTTGTTTCAGGTTTGTGTACAATGGATGAAAATATAAACCAAAATATGGTATTCGTATTTTGTCAAAATTTTGATCCATTAATTCAATTTTGACGACTGATTCGAAACTGAGATAATTTTCGGTGATTGAAATGGATTCCATCGCCAATAAAATGATGAGTAGGATCAACATTATTTCCTAAAAGGAGGAAAAAATATATTTCTGATGCATGAAAACTATAAATTCCTTATTACTGATGATGTTTCGAAATTATTTTAAAATACTAATTGATTGTCATTTTAAATATGACGTACACTAAAAACAATTTCATGAAGTTTCTTACAAACTATATAAAACCATTTATTTAAAATGAAATAAAAAATAATCTGAATTTAATAAGAATAGAAATGTAATTACTTTCATTTGATAAAATTGAATTTTGATTCCAATTTTTTCGAATTTCTTCCAATGATTACCAGTCCGATCACATTTTGTCCGGTGAATTCTATTATATATTCTTGAAAATGAATTTTTCAAATCACTCAAAGATATTCCTTGCCATAAACCGATCAAACCACAGAATTTGATCAAAAACATCATCAGAAGTAGTTTAGGACTGGAATTTACAATAATGAATTTTTTGCTCATTTCATAATTAGATAATCCTTGTGGTATATAATCCATGGCATTGTATACTTCTTCATAACAGGTTTTGCGGCAATTTTTATGCAATGAATTTATTTCCAAATTTATATTATTCTGGTTTCCAGAACAGAATCTATACCTGAATTTACTATAATTACCATTTATTATGACATATGTGAATAATTCGTTGGTTTTAGGCAAACATTTATTTTCTAACAATATTTTTTCTCTGATTTCATTTAAGCATTGCTCTCGAGATCTAATTGATTCCCTATAATATTGACAATTAGTTTTATAAGGAGGCGGTAATCGTTTAAATACAGTTTTTTCATAAGTGAAAAAATTCAAATCGATTGAAGAAAATTTGGTCGAAGGAAATGATGGCAATTGGTTTGAATCGTGAATATATAAGGAATAATCACCAAATTTGATTACATAGAAACTTTTTACGACCAATTCTTGCTTCCAGTTATAGTTCAATTTACTCATTATTGTGTAACAATTTATGTCAATTGAATGGCTTGTTATTAAATTACTTGTAAACGTACAATTCCATTGATTGTTGGTAGAGCATAAAATTCTATCAAATGCTATATCAATAAGATTCAAATATTCAGAAACAAGCGTTTGTTCATTTAAAATACTTTCGAAATGTTCTTTAGTTGTGAAACAGATATTCATTCTCATTAGATCATAATAAGCACAAATATTGAATAAATGATTTGTATCATTATACTTTATTAGTTTATTTTGCACAATGAAATTAGCACTTTCATTTTTGAATAATTTATTAAATTTCTTCGAATTCATTTTACCGAAAAATGATACATTTTTCAATGATTCCCATCTCAATAGTTTATTTCCAATGTTCATTTCATGATTCAAGCGGTATTTTTTCTTGCAAAATGAAAAGGCTGGTGGATTGACATAACTCCCATTCTTCATATAATAACCCCATTCAACGTCAGTTGTTATTTCGAAATTTAAATATTCGATCGTCATTTCGATTGATTGATAAACCAAACAGAGAATGCATATCATATTAAATGCAATTTTCCATTTAATTTTGCGTATTTTTGAAAATAATGATGAGATTAAGTAATTTAGATCCATGAATATGATAAATAATTTGCAATTAGAAAATATTTGAAATTTTTTCAATAGTGAATTAAGTTTTTTCACAAAGAATTCAAAGATAATCAATAAATACTCGATAAGTTTATGCGTATCGATAACTGCGAACCCAAACCACATGGATATCACTGAACCCAATTTCGAAGCAAAATTGATGAATGATAGTTTGGGGCGTAATTCATATTGAAGTGTATGAGAATTTTCTAATTTCAGCGTAATTTCTAGGTAATTTTCAGGTTTTTTAATATACTGTTTCATTTTATATCTTATAAGTTCTGTTATACAATTTCGATTACATTTTTTCGAACAAATTGAAATAACTTTATCAGAATAAATGCTTTCATTTATGTTTATGCCAGTATCACATTGTTTTATTTTCTCGAATTTATTGTCCAGGACTAAATTCATTCGCAGAATATCCTCGATATGAAAACAGTTCCTCCCTTTATATAATTTATCAAAAATGCATGAATTAAGGCAATCATCAAATCCATAACTTTTTTGAGACTTTAGTTCAAAGGATTTACTATATTGATAACAATCTGTTCTATGGGGCCATTCAAGGCTATGAATTATAGTTCTAGAAATTCTAAAATTATTTAAATTTTCATTTTGAATGCGAATTGAGTTCTGAAATGATCTAATGAATACTGAATAAGAAGGATTCACACTCATGAATATAGGATTCAAATTTTGAATATTTTGAAGTTTTACATTTAAAATTTCAAATTTTATTAGACTTGAACCATCCATTTTCAGATTGACTGATCGATTCTCTATTTGATTCAACCCAAGAAATATGAAACATTTCCCAAACTCTTCAATATTACTCATATATTCTAAAACTGATCCGATTTGTGTACAATTCAACGAATTTTTCATATTATTCTCAGAAGTGAAATATACAGAACAATCCAATATTTCTGTCAGATTTATCGAAGAATCAATAATTTGATTAAAGTTTGTATTCATTCGTTCAAAATTTTCAAGCTTATAATTCCAGTTAACCTCTCTTTTCAAACACAGTGTAACTGATGGTAAATCAAATTCATTTTCATCAACAATACTTAATTTAACATCAAAATCAAATTCAAAATATGATTGCGTTAAACCAATGACTTGTAAGGATAACACTATAAAACAAACCATTTTAAATGTTATTTTAACAATAAATAATAATTTTGTTAGTTTCATTTTCATCAAATATAAGTATCGCTCACTTATATTTATTTATACTTAAAGTAGAAATTTATATAATTTCAGTTCACTTATTCTTGAAGTCAAATAATATAGTAATGAAAATAATGAAACAAGTTTTTTCCATACACTATATTGAACATCAGATCGAAATATCAATAAATATTAATTTATTTAAAAGTGATCATAATTTTCTTTACTGAATTTTTTTATTTATTTAGCTGAACTTCTCTGATTAGAAAATGTAGGCTAAAATTATTTTTATTCCATTTACTTAATTAAATTTCTTAGATTTAATGATTTGATTCAAATCTTTGACAATCATTCCCTTATTTGGATGCAGATATTAATTCACTTTCAATTAAGAGTAATTGATTTTGCTCTACGGCAGTGACCGCAGAAAATACGAATGTATAAACTCGATTTTTGTAAACGAAACCCAAGTTGAAAAAACTTAATTTGAAAAAAGAATTTATATTCTGACAAAATTGAAAGTATTGATCTTCATTGAATATATAACATTATTGTGAAAAAAGTATTTATAAATATGTTTTAAAGATTAGAAACAATAAATTAATCAAAATATTTAATATAATAATGTTATGTCAATCATATATTGATTCAATTTTTGATTTGTTTGTACGCATAAAAACAATGAATTCATTTTAAAATGTGTTTATGTAATGCTTAATATATTGTAAGATAGACTCAACACAAGATAGTTAATCATTTTTTATCTAAATTTTTTGATAATAAAATCCACCAAAAATACATTTACACTATGATTATTTGTGAATATAATTTTTGAGCTTTATTTTCAACTGAATAATATTACATTCGATTTTGAAAATAGAAATAAATAGAATAAATAATATACTCTGTGTAACATCATTAAGACTTAATTCATTATCTCTTGTCAAAGAAGATCATCTTATCGTGAAATGTCGATTATCTTGAGAGTTATCGCAAATATCAGGATAACAAACTTGAATTAAATAATATAATAAAAATATTGTATTAAATTCTAATTAATCTGAGTCTAACTATAAAAATAAAATTAGAGAAATACACACCTCATAAACTCTTATTTCGTTTATGATAAAAAGTTTTCCACAATAAAATCCAACATTTTTCTCACTTGTTCTCTCTGTGAAGACCATTAACTGCTCAAAAAATAGTATAAGTTTAGAAGTATTGAAAATAAAAGTAACGTTTATACTGACCTTCAATTTCTTTGAGATAAATGTTTTGCTTGCGAAATATTTAACAAATAAATTATTTAGAAGTTTATTCGTTTTATTCGCCTCTAAATAAATATAAGTGGAGAAGAATGCCAGTGAACACGTATAACAAATCGAACCAATAATCAGAATGTTAAAGAATATAATAAGCCATGTGTCAAGTTTTCCATATAATAAATGGTTAACAAAAGTGCCGGTAATTGTTGAGAAAACAATCCAATTCATTAATAAATATATAGACCAAAAATCATTCAATTTATTAATATCTCTGTAAATTATATACAAATCAGAGATCAATTTTTTCAGATATTCATTTGTAATTTTTTGAGGTCTAAATGCAAGTGATCTTAAAGTTTGATTTTTAATTTTGATCTTTAATACGCAGTCAACTGAAATCAAACAGAAATAGATGAGTTGCCAAAAAAGAAAGCCAACTGCGGATAATTCATAATAAACTAATATCAAACTCCATGGAATTCCAAATAGAATCAGTTGTTTAAGTGTACAGTTCATTGTCATTGAACCAAATGATAGAATAAAAGCTATTAACGGAAATATAATAATCACATTATAGTGAATGAAGAGAAAAATTAATTTTGATTTTCTATCATTAATACTAATACGAATACTGCTATCGTAAGTCATTACTGAATATTGTTTAAGCCAGAACGGGTTTATATTTTTCCGATAATACCAATAATGTAAAAATTGAAAAGAAAGCAACAAAATCGTTATAATTATTAGTAATAAATTCCAATGAGACTTGAATTTCCATTTGTAAGAGAAATCTCCTAATATTATAGAAATATAATTATTATTCACAATCAATGAACACAATTCTCTCAACAAAATAATAACATTGATTGTAAATATAATGATAGGATTGTAAATTTTCTTCCTCTTTTTGTATCCATTTGTAAAGTGGGATAAACCTATTTGATAGAGTCGTTCTCTCACAAAATCAATATTATTTTGGACAACAGCTCGAAATTTATTTATCCTTTCAATTGAAGACATGAAGTGAATTATTTTTTGACCACAGCTTTTTCAAATCAACTTAATTTGAATAACTTTCAGTCAACTTTACATACTATATCTTCTTTATTTTTCTTAAGAATAAGTTCAAATTAAAAATGCATGAATTTTTCGAAAAGTCGTTAATGTTGTTGTTGACTACATTATCGATTTCTTCTACTTATAAGTTGTTTTCACATATTATTGTGTATTTATTAAGAATAAAGCTATAGTTTGAGTTCCAAAAAATTCTAAATATATATTACTAATGATGTTTTTATAATCTATTCATCGAATTGTAATATTGATCTTTGAGATTATGATAAATTAATGGAGCCTTAAATTATTTACTTCGAAAAATATGAGTTCATTAGCAGAGCTCCATTTTCGGGAGTTAAAAACTGCCTCAATCAGGAGCAAAAAATAACTTATTTTGGGTAGAATAAAAATAATTTTCCATCGAATTGTTTTTAATTAAAATGAATCAAAGATTGAATCCAGTATCAAATTAATAAAATTCCATTTGAGTATTGAATTAATTAATGTTTTGCTCTAATAAGTTATTTCTTTAGCTGACAAATAATATCCTAATTAATTTAAGACCCTAATAATGTAGTGAGTCTGATCAATTAATAATTGATAATCAAATAAAAATATTATTAGAGAAAAATCTAATTCGAAAATCATTTAGTCCTTATGCTTTTCCTGTCACACTAGCTGATA
>JAQFXV010000764.1:0-18133 GCA_034694065.1 Camisia spinifer
TTGTTGTGGATGTGATTGTTGTGGATGTGGTTGTTGTGGATGTGGTTGTTGTGGATGTGGTTGTTGTGGATGTGATTGTTGTGGATGTGATTGTTGTGGATGTGATTGTTGTGAATGTGTTTGTTGTTGTTGTTGTTGCTGTTGGTGATGCATGTAAGCCATCCATCTTTCTGTTTCTTGTTCTTTGGAAAGTCTTTCTCTCTCATAATCACGTGAATTATATGAAACATTTGACTTCATTGATTGGTGTTGTTGTAAATGTGGAGCTTGTGGTTGAGGTATAGCATGGCTTTGGCGTGAAATGTTTGTTTGCGATTTAGTTAATGGAAGGTTAGAAATAGGACTCCACCCAGATTTCTGAAAATTGAATTTTTAAATGTTTATTTAATTGTTTAAATGATTGTTTAAAAGTGTTTCTACCTTTTGATGGGCTAATCGTAGTGATTCTTCAAAATGCTGTTCAACAGCCTCTCTCTGTTTCCTTTCTTTAGCCTTTTCTTCTTTTTCAATGAGTTCTTGTCTGACTCGTTCTCGTTCTTTGTCTATCAATTCTTTGCTCTCTTTCTCGATTTTAATTTGTTTTTCCTTTTCTTCACGCCTTTCTCTGAAATTTTGATTATAATATTAAAAGAGTTATTATAATATATTTAAATCTAATAAAATATTTAAAAATAATTTCTGGTATAACTGTATGACAAACCTTTCAATTCTGATTCCCTGTTGTTGTTTATCATTTTCGTGATGAAGAATTTGTGCCCGCATTTGTTCATTATATACACCCCACGAAGCACTTGAAGGCATTGGAGATAAATGGGAATAATTTTTTTGCTGCCAAAGCATATCAATCGGCGGTGCGCTATAGCCGGACACCATTGGATGCGTTTGCATCAAATGGCGATAGATTTGTGGGTCCACTGGGTTTGAATGCGCATGTGATCCAGCACTCAATATATGTGATTGTGGCGGAGGATGAGAATGGATTGCCTGTCCTTTCAATTTATATTGAGATACTGAAGAAGCAGATGAAGGCGGAAGAATAGATGGTTGGCATGTTCTGACTTGTGGTGTTGGCGGCAATCGTGCGAATTCAGTGGCATTGGTCAGAGAGGATGCTGTTGTGGAAGTTACGGAATGCATTAGACCGTGTGGTACGTGTTGTAACGATTCTATATGTCTTATTATTTGTTTATTCGCTAAATTTGGGTCTCTATAGACAGTGACTGACTCGTGTCGGTCTAACGCTAATGAAAGATTATGAGATTTTAAGTCATTCAACTCTCTATTAGTTATATTACTACTAGAGTTCACTTTTACACTTGAATTTGAAATCGATTTCGAAGTATTGCTCTCTTCGACTTTCTTTTCGCTATTTATAACATTTTGAGGCCTAGAAAATGATTCTGACTTATTATCAATAGGTCGAGATGTGTTTAATTGTTCGTCAAGAGAGCACATTATGGGCACCATTTGAGGTGCATTACAGTTAACTCTATTTAGATTAATATCCTTTTGTTCAACAGTAATATTATCTGATTTTGTTGAATGCGAACCAATGGATACAGAAGTCACTGGAATACTGTTTGTTAAAGTTGTACTATTCGTAGATTCAGTTGAAGATGTGGTGCAATTATGCGAATTCGGCGCACATTTTACACTTGATATCACAGAACAAGTGGATGTCAAAGAACTGGAAACTGAAACTTGCACTAAATCGGTCTTTGATTTCAAATCAAAAACATCATTGAAGTTATCATTATTTGTATTATTGTTCAATAGATTGAATTGTGAGTCTTTTGTGTCCTTAACCTTATTAACATCACATAGATTTACATTTGAATCAATATCAAGACTACAACTATTGGCATCATTTCCTCGAATACTATCCGGAGTTTGTGATCCAAAATCATGAGAGGAAGGATCGGATGCATCACTTTCTGATGATTGCGAACATTTCTTACGACTTCTTTTTGCTCGATTTCTTCTCTTCTGCTGATGTGATGTCTTCTGTGATTCTTCTATTTCTGTATCACTACTACTAATAATAGAATCTTTGAATTTTTCAGGATTTGTTTCACTAATTGTTGAAATGTGATAACGATATGAACTTCGAATTTTAGTATTATTGTTATTAATATTAGTTTCTCTCTTAGATTCTGATTTATGTTTTTGTTGATTGGATGACCTTTTATTTCTATGTAATATTTGTTGATCTCCAGTAATGGCCGTTTCCTTAGTTTCTTTGCACTGATTTTTTCGTTGACTTGTTTCACATGCGCTTCTAATTATATTTAGAGAATTTTTGCTTTCTGTGGTGTTTACCCGACCTATTCGTACAAATAATATGATAAGTAATATGATAAATAAACCTTATTTTCTTCTTATCAAAGCTTTTGAGCCCATTCATAGTTCACGATAACATTATAAATACAAATAATTGATCTCAATTTGATTATACAGAGAGTAGTTATACTTTTCTACACCCACTCATCTCTTACTATCATTCAATATAAACACTATTCTTAAAGAGACGAACTTTGATGACCTTATTTTGAGTTAAGATCTAGAATGTTAGAAGTCTTCAAACATTTATAGAACTGCTTTCGAGGAGTCTATCGAAGCCTTAAGCAGTTTTTTCAACACTCAAAAATTGAGTTCTTTTGTCCTTTATTTCATCAAATTTTTCGTTTCGACGATTCACACATACAATAGAATTAATATTCAATTATTTTTTTATTATAAAATGTAAAAAAAATCAGAATAAATTTTTGAGATCAGAAATCAAAAGCACGAAATAAATAGATTGTGCAAAGACTTCAAACTAGAAAATCATTTTAAATAATTCCGCCTCTTCTCTAAATTATTGCTTATACTGTACTTTACTCGAGGGTTAAAAACAAAGCTTCATTAAAGGGTGTATTTGTTCAATATTTTTGTTTAACAATGAATAAGGAAAAAATAGAATAAAGAAAATAAGTTGCGCTGCAAAAAAAGATGATGCCCTCAACTGTTACAGAAGTGTAAGTTTATGCTCAAAATAAGATAAAAAATATTAACATGTTCTCAATCGAGACGTTTTAATCGTTAATGAATAATAAAGAGGTAGAGGTAGAGTCTCTATCGCCTACATTGCATCAAAAATACTATTTTCAAATCATGAATAACAATTAATTGCATTTCATTTCGACATTAATATCATATTATAAATAAGTACTTTTTTCCTCTTTAGGAAATCCCATTCGAAAAACATAATCAATGCAAATCTGTGTGAGGAGTCAATTGAAACACAAAATTATATGTAAATTTCAACTTAATAGAAGATTTTTTAAATAAATAATAAGACAAAACTATCCCATCTTTTGAAAACTCAGTCTCAACTCAAGCCGAACAGATCTTTTAAAATCTCACATTACTATCGGGTGTCAAATGATATTAGTGTAGAAAATATTGGCTTCAAGAATAAGCAGATGTAAAACATATGTTTTCCTAACATTAATATCAAAATTAGCTTCAATTTAATTGAAATAATGCACATAATTTGAGCGCTTATTTCAATAATTCTATATTGAATTCGATATAATTATAATTAAAAATAGGCGGATATATAATCCATTACAAAAGGAAATGATTAAAGCTTATAATTTGATTAAATCATTATATGATTATGAGTTTATCATTTTATATACCAGTCATTATTAAATGCTGTTTCAGATAAGATATACAATATTTCAACGAAATCCACATGTTTTCTCTCTATCAATAGTTCAAACACTTTTACAACTAATTTATTTCATGCCTTTTATGTCCAACTAATTATCGTTTATAATAATAAATTCTTTTAGTCAATGATCTCTGTTCCCAACCTTTTTCTCAATCGACGGAAAAAATAGATGAAAAATTGTTTTTTAATTATAATTTAATCGATAACTGATTCTCAATAATAAGTTAATGAAACTTTTTCTATTAATCATATTATTTAATTAACTTATTATTATCGATAAACAAAGACAATAATTATCATTAACTCAAATGTTAATTATTCCTCAATTCAAGTGCTTTTTGATAGACATTTTTGAAAGTATTTAATAAGTTTGAGCTCAATATTTGTGAGATTCAAATATTTAAACTCAAGTTCAGAATCAAATATTTATATATATAATACAAATGAGAATTATTTGCAATCGATTGGCGAATAAAAATTGTATTAAATATAATTTGTATAATAAATATCGACAAAAGCTTGAATTTGAACTTAAATTGGATTTAACAGAATCGAAAAATAAAGGAAAAAATGAGTGTAAAATAATTGTCTGTAAAAAGTGAGGAAATATAAATTTTTGTATAAATAAGGGGAAGACATAAAGCATGTAAATGATGGCCTACATTAAGGCGATGGCACTCATAAACAACTTGATTTTAGTTGAAAATTAAGTGAAATCAAATGGTTTACTACAAGACATAGTGTATAACTTTGTGTATAACTATACAAAACAGTTGAGAAGCGAACAGTTTTGATGGTTTAGTGAAGCGTTTCAGCCAAAGCATTAACAACTCAATGACCTTGAGTTGGATTCTATTGAAAAGCATTCCAAACACAAGACAAACGTTTTATGGCTCTAATGAAAGCAATTTTTCAACTCTTGAGACTTTAGACCCAAATATTAATAATAATTTGTTTCTTACTATTAGCCCAATAGTTGATAATAGATTCCGATAATTAGATAATAAAGAAAACAAAGTTTAAGTTGAGAAATAACTGATTAATTATTATTGAGAAATAGAGTGAACAATAAGTTATATCAATATAATTGAAACTTATTTAACATGATCTCTAAATTATCGATACTTTCATTATAATGCTATTCAATAAGAGTATCATTTATTTCGAGTGTGAGTCATATCATTAGTTATAAATATATGACTCACTCTTCAAATCAATATTCAATTACCGAATATTTTAGTTTTAAATAACGAATAACACGATTAAAGTTATTTTCAGATAATTCTTAAAATTCTGAGAAAAATTGAAGTTTAAATATAAATATTTGTATAAAAGAATAATTTGTTAGCTATCAATCACTTAATTTAAACTATAATAATAATAACCATTTATTATTTGAAATAAAATTAATGATTAAAAATAGCCTAAAGAGTGACAAAAAAATGTCATTAATTAATGACTTATTCATTATTATAAACTAAATGAAAAGTAATCTTAATCTTACCTGAAATTGTTTTAAACAAAAACAAAGGAAATAATTGAATAATAAATGTCTGAATTTTGATAGAAACGCAATTAATAGAAAATAAGTTTGAAAAATAGTTGAGAAAATGAATTGATGTATTGATAATGAAGTTTACAATTTGTTAACAAAGAATGTTTGGCATATCAGTTAATATATTGGACGACCCTTTAAGAGGTAACTCAACAGTACTCAACATTAATAATAAACTGCATTTAAATCGAGTCATTTCCACATCAACAGAAAGATAAGATTTATTAATAAAACCAATAGATTTGATAAACAGTAGAGTATTATAAGTACGCAAATGTTGTATCACATAAAGAAAATTAATGTGAATCACAAGTTATAAAAATATTATTAATAATAAATAAAACACGAATTAATTGAATGAAAAAATAGAGCCAAAAGTTGAACAATAGATTGTCTAATTTGAAGAACAAGATGGGGAGCATTTGTTGGTATTTGTGTTGGTATAGAAAGCAATTAGAAGTAAGTTTATTGGTAGAAATGGTAGAACTAATACTGTTAGACTAGTGTATGTTGTAGTGGTTGTAGTCCTTGGACATGATAATCAACGCTACTTTAGTTGCCTTCAACTTATAGACAAAACCGCCTCCAGTGATAGGCAACAAAACAGGCATACATTATAAGTACGAACCAGTATTAGTGTTGGAAATTCTCACAAAGGAATCAGACATCAATTCCATTGCGTTTACCACTACTTCATATATTAGGAATATTTTCTTAACTTAAACACAACACACATCTGAATGATTAACATTGAAGTGAAGACTGAATGAGGACTGACTGAGGCCAAGAAGAGAGGCCACAAAAGCTATGGAAGAAAACAGTGGGGAAAATAGTAAAGCAGACCAAAGGCAATGCAATGCAATGCCCCCAGACTTGTATCAGTGCTGCTCTAACTTATAGTGGTTGAGCGCGTGGTTCACTCCAAATATTAATGATAGTAATGGTAGTAATGGTAGTAATGCTAGAAATAATAGTAAACTCACTGCTTCTTAACTCTCTATTTTAAAACACGTTTAATCAGTACAAGTTTCAATTCAATGTTCTGCCAATTTTTCTCACTATTAACTCGTATTAAAAGCTATTTTTAGCATAAATTCCAAATTTCCAAACAAATTAATTCCTTAAAGATTAATAAATAGTTGAATCAAATATTCAACTTATTGGTGGAATATTTTCAACTAAAATATGCGTAAACAGCAAAACAACAGCTTATTTTCACTTACATTTAGAATTTGTTTAGAGATAAGAGTTATTAATCAATTATATGTACATCAAAACAGAGATTAGTTATTGAGACGATAGAGACCAGAGACAGACACCAATATTGTATGTGAAAGGAGTTGAGTTTTTTATGCTTATAGAGAGAGAACAACAAGTTTGAGTACATCACTAAAAAAGATAATCTAACTTATGTGACAACCGGTCTGCAGTTTAAACCTGTTACACAACAAGACAAGAAAGAGAAGAGAAAGAACACCAATAACTTAATTGTATGCGATTCCCAACTCAACCTAAACCAGCAAAACTTTGCTGCCAAACAACTACTCATCTCTAACAAAGTCAAATGTTGAGTGCTTTGACTCTACTCTTTTGCATTCAATGCAATTTTCAGTTGCATTTCATTACTTTCCTTTCAAGGACACACTCAACACAAATACGTTTTATTCAATCATCAAAATGCAGTTTTACTGACTAATCATTGCATAATTTTTAATTAATGGCATTCATATATTAATTCAACATAAAAACTTACAAACTTTACACTACTTAACAATACAGTTATCTTCACTTTTAATGTCTATGAATTAAATACTCTCAAAAGAGGTTCACATTTACGACATTAGCTCATAATTGTAACTGATATTAAAGATAATGATTAAAAGTTTTGACTTGTAATTGCGCGTCAACTGAATGTCCACACAAATAATTTGAGTGAATTTTGATATTAAAAAATAGTAAATTGACTGTTTCTGAGGGTCTTTACTTTGAATGGTTTGAATGAAGTAAAGCAACACTTTATGAAAGATTAGTGAGCAAATCACGTACGACTGCATTAAATTGATTGGTCCCAGAAATGTCACTTTGAAACTAACTTCTCTTCAACTAACCTGACATTCCATTTAGTATATTATGTTAGGTTTGATGACCTAATATGACACCAGAGAGATAATAAAGATTAAATGAGACCATTCGTTGGTCAATATTATAAATAAATAACTATTTATTTATTAATAATAATAATCAATAAGTAGTTTATTATTTTGGGGTAAAATTTAGTAAAATAGCAAATACTTAATGAAGTCTAAAAGAAATAATATATTTCACAGAACAGGATAAGTAAAGATAGTCTGAAAACTATAATTAAGGACATACTGAAAACAATAGCGGAAGGAAAATGTGACTCAACATTAGTTTCGTTTTAGATAAGTAGACATTATGTGAATTGAATTATATATAATAATAAACATTTGGTTTTATATCAGAATATTGTAATTTGTGAACTAAGACAATAAAAAATGCAATGAAATTAATTGAAATGCATTTGGGTTACAAATAAAGTAGCATTTATTGCAAATAAATCGATACTAAATCGTTCTGCCATTTCGGGGCTTATTTCCAAACCTGTAATTAAAAGGTCACGTCTTTGCATGAGTTATGATAAACAGTTATGCAAACCATAATTTACTGATAAGATAAGCGACTGAATAAAGCGAATACATATGAATTTCTTCTCATAATATCATTTCAAGGAATCGCTTATTACCAAAACTAAATTAACTTTAAGATAAGACTCAACTATTGAACTTCAATTCAGGTCCAAATCAAGTAAATTATTATCAAATGAATAAAATTATTTAATTTTTGTCTAAAAATAAAGTCATACGCAAAAAGCCTTCGGAAAAATAGTTGTAAATTAGAAGCATTCGAAAAATATAATTGTTATTTAATGGATAGAAATAAGAAAAACAAAAACAAAATAGTGTTAAACAAGTGATTACATTGAAATATTTCTTTAGATATGTAAAAATGACTGGAATGAGTTTGATTCGAAGGACAAACTTGTGTTTATTTAAATCATTTTGCAGTAAATTACTATCAAATGAATGTGCACTAAAGCGATATATGTATGAAAAGCTAGTAAATCAACACAAAATGGGGTTTTATTATCAAGGAATAGGAATATGAATACGAATGGGGTCAGGTTAAGACACGTTCAAACATGTTAACACCGCAGACAATCGTTACTTTCCTCTCAATTTTAGTCCAGTTGTGAAGGAATTTCTTTAATTCTTAAGCATTAAAATACTTTTGAATAGTGATAATTGAAATGTAGAAACAGATAATTATACAATTCTTTGCTTTTAATCCGAAGTAATTGCGATTTGAAAATAATTGAGAAATTAAGATAACTTTTGAATTAACCGAAAACGTGACGATTAAATAAATGTATCGAAATTAATAACTAAATAAAAGTGAGTCAGTCCTAGCATAGCATCAATTGCTAATAAATTACTAAATAAGTAGTCAAAAAGCTTTTCTAAAGTAAACATATTTAATAAAAATAAGGTCAAAGCAAACTTGTTTATGCAATTCACTCAATGTCATTATTAAAATGATGCACAATATCATAGAAAAAGGTCGAATTGTGATGCAATTCATTTCATTGTTAAACGTATTAAATCTCAAACTATTAATAATACTCTCTTATTATAACACAAACAAATCTCTTTTATTGAAAGTAAAACTCAATTTAATGTTTGAAATAATTTGGGAAAATTCACAAATTCTCATAATTAAGTCTAATTGTACGCAAACAAGTGAGTCCTCTATTTGAAAAATAAATTATCATTAAAAAAGGTGTGAATTTTGTCATTTAAATGACTTCAATTGGATTAAATTGTTGTTGATCTCACATTTAATTCGTTTATTAGTTTACTTTTAAAAGTTACTTAATGTCAAAATGGATAATAAAATTATGTCAAAAAAGTTCCATTAACTCCAAAATAACACATTAATTATAGAACATAAACCTCATAAAAACCTCATATTCAAGGCATTTGAAAATAATCCGTTCGATAAAAAGAGTCAAAGCCTACACACTATATAAAATCAGATATCATGGATAGAAATGTAATTGTTTTCAATCTCAAGTTATTGATAATACTCAATGAAAAGTTATATTACTATATCTTATTTGTATTCCTGATAAAAAGATATGAATAAAATTTAATTTATTATCGGAATTAAAGCCTTCAGTAATTCGAAGAAAGATAAGATTCATAGAGAAAAACAGAAATAAAAAAGTCTCTGAACATAATTCTACGAACAATGGAATGAAAAAGAAAATAATCAGAAAAATTAACGGAAATGGATTGTCATGTTATCGAAAATAGAGATATGAGTTTTTTTTCTAGGAAAGTATGCATTAAAATAATAGAAAGCAAAGTATAACTATATAATTATAAAAACATTTGTGGAATAATTATGCGCAAAAAAATCCTATTAGACGAGTGATGACTTTGAATAAGTATTAATCAAATTGATGTGAAAAATATTTGAATTATGAATAAATATTTGAATTTGTTTACCTCTACTGTCTGAAGAAGTAGTGCTGGCCGGAGACGGAATCGGAGAATCTTTAGAATCTTTGTTAGTAATATCACTGCTATTACGGCGCGATTTTTTTCTTGTAATTAAAGGAGAGATATTATGAGATGAGCAAATCGTATTCGATGAGGTACTACTTGTACTGCCGACAGTTGTATTAGTTGATTGAGTTAATATTGTAGTAGAATTTGTACTAACATTAACAGTACAATTGTTTCCACTCACACTTGGGATTCCACTGCGATTTCGTGTGTATGAATTCTATTCAAATTCAAATTCAAATTACATTAATATTAACCTTAATTATGAATATTGAAAAATATAAACTTAATTTAAGAAGAGATTATTTCATTTTGTTTATCCGTTTATTGAATAATTGAGATGAGAGGTAAATAGTGTTAAAATGAGAAGCTATATAAATATTTAATTGAAAAAAAGGGATTATATATTGAAATATAGGTCACAACAAATGCTGCATCAATTTGAGAACTACATTATACTGGAGAATAACTATCTATGAAAATAGGAGAAGCGGATGCTATCAAATAGAAATGAAGAGGAAAATCGATTAATAGTTTGAAAGAACAGAAAACTGTAACGATAATCACTGATATAACAGTTATTTGATTAGTAGAGCTTTTCTCAAAGACATGTTTAAATCGACATTTTATGTTCAACATGTAAATCAGGCTTATTTGAAATATATTATTCATTCGAAAAATAATAATAGAGTGTAAATGATTATAAGTATTATTACATTTACTTTAGGAGACGAATGAAATGTTTGCCATGCGTTGTATATTCTTATGTGAAATATGAATCAGTAACGAGTAGAGAATAAATGACATATTAATAATTAGAGCACTCAATATTTCATTAAATAATTGCATGAAATGTAAGCATTACTTTCACTTTAGAGGTTATTTCAGACAGATATATATCACAAATGAAAAAATGAGTTCTAAAGAGCGTTAATAAAGAAGTAGTTTTTCTTCCGGGCAGCAGAAGAACACAATTTGAATTGAGTATATTATATAAGTTAAAGGAGAGCTGCCATCGAAGACGTGAGTCGCACAATAACAACTATTAGCAGAATCTCTAGAATTCCTGTTATTCACTCGAAAGGGCAAAGAAACTATTCATACCCTCCTTTACATCCCTAGCACTTCATCGGTTGCTATGGAGAATAGCATTCAGTTTAGGGGAAAAGAATTGCATCGATAGAAGAGCTACAAGTAGTAGGAAAGGCAGCTATTCCTGCAATCCTATGGCATGCAGAAGCCATCGATCAATAAAGTATATATTGTCGGCCAGAATATAGCACCCATTTCTGATACAAATATTACTCTCGAGTGCAATAAAGACAGAAATATCACACAACAAAAAGCAAAAGCGCTTCAAGACATCAGACACTACTAAATATAAAATATATAGAATTCCTTTCAAACGTTAGTCCAATGATCAAAAGAGAAATAACAGATAACAAGAATCATAAATTCAATTATGTAAGAATCGATGCGTCACACTATCAATGTATAGATTATATGACTCTCTTGTAAACAAGTTATAAAATAATATAATTGTTTTGTCAAATATTTATATGTATAAAAAAATAATAAAATATTAGTTATAAAATAAATATATATTGCGTTATATAAAAAATAATGAATTTACTAAAAAAGAATGCTTTGTAATTGTGAACAGATTAAAAAATTTCTAACTCATAACAAATCTGTTTGCGTAACAGTCATGACAAGAAAAAGATTATAATTTAAATAAAAACTCAATCCATTAATAATTTCTACATCTCTTATACTTTGGAAACATATAATAAAATTATAGAAATATAATCAAAAGATAAGTTTATAAAATGATAAAAAAGTTAACCTAAAAATGTAATTAAAGAAAACTTACAGTTTGATTCTGATTACAAGTTCTTCTTCTTGGAGTAATTCCAATGTCTTCACCTTTTAATATTGATTCGACAACTATTTAATGAGAAAGTAATAGATTTATGATTAAAATGAAAGAGAAATAATGAGGAAAAGTTTTTTCTCAAAATGAAGTGATTAACGCATAATAAGGAAAGATTGAATATAAGGTAATAAATTTAGGAACACTGAACTCTATGTAGTCTATAAATAATAGCTTATCATTTGACGATAAGTCACTGTAAATAATCTTTTAGTAAATACGTTCAAATGTAGTCAAACATACATAATAATAAATTTTCAACAATTAGCTCAAACAATGTATCCGTAATGTGTTTAATCAAATATTCATTAGTAAAAGATGACAAGTAGTATAAGAAATGAAAAAATATATCAAATTTTCATTGACCTAAATTATGGGAAACCACTATATATTTAATAAGAAAATAATGTGACCTGATTTTGACGAAAATAAAAAACCAAATGGATTTATGGCAAAATTTAAGTCAAAAGTTTTAGATTAATTCAAAATTATAGTCTTATTAAAAAATATCGACAAAAAATAAATATCGAACTAAATAAATGAGACAGCTTTGGACAAAATAAAGTATTTTTGAAAGGCATGCGAGGCCTAAAATGGAGAAATTGAATGATTAAAGCCTAACATAAATTAATAAACATGCTAATAAAAAATTATGACACAAAGGAAATCAAAGGCAGCATTAGGTTATCATATTTATCATAAAAGTATGGCTCATAAGTAAGCAAACACTTATTATCTCTGCCAACTTTAATAAATCGAATCACATTTTCTATGCAATGCTATCCTATTCTATCCAATCCTAGAGACCAAAGATAATATACATAACAAAATGTCATTAACGAAAAGTACGAAAAGGCCTAACATTATACGCTTATAAACAAAACGAACCAACTCTTATTACTCCATTATATCTGTTTTCATCATATAATAATGTTTCTAAACAGGTATGACGAAAGTTCTAACTAAATATCACATTCTTTTAAGATCTAAATATGAAACTATTGATCTCTAATATAAGTATTGCTGATTTGTGAGCCATATAAACATTTTTGATTTATTCGACGGAAATTGACTGTCGTTTGAAAGAGTATAATAGAGAATAAGCTAAAGTGAATCGTAAATAAATGTATATAATGTATGTCTGACCTCCATCTCCAATCAATTTCATCTGCACCAAACTCGGGTCTTCATTGTGTTCTTCTAGTACTGTGTCATCAGTCAATGTTAATTCCTAACAAAAATAAATCAAACCATTCATTAGTGTTGAGGAAACTATTCGTTAAGACACAAAATCATTAGTGACCTGAAAACAAATTTGATTTAAACCCAAAAGCTTTATATGAAATAAACAGCTAAACAGTTGTACTAAACATGAAATATAAATTTTGAATTAATTAGATATGAATTCTGGCAAATGTATAAAAGCTTTGAAGCAATTAAGAACTTTGAATCATTGATATTTTATATTTCAAGGACTTTATATAAAAAAATCATCGATTTTTGTTGAAAGCGCTAAATATTATCAATCAGTGCAATATTTCCTGTATTAGTATTGATATAAACCCTTAACTCGTAAGTCCTTTTTGAATACTTATGTAAGTTATACTAATATAACATTAACCCAAACTGAGATATTTTTGTTTGCAATAATAACTATAAATAATCATTAATTATTGTTTAAATAGATTTTTTGAATAGATTTTGATAATTAATTTAATGAGCTTTACTACAGAACTTAGGCTTAATTGAAGGTAATTAAACTTGAAAAAGTAATTCAAATATTTGTTTATTCGTTACGAAATAAAATTGAAAATTAATTTTGTTTTGCGGCTGTTATTGATTTTTTACATGGTTTAAGCTCTATATAACTTAGTTTACACTAATTTCAAAATAAGACAAATAAGTTATTCTTTTTTGCAAAACAATTTTTATCATGTGTTTGATGTCATTGAATAGATTTATATCTAAACATTAAATTAGAAATATTTATAATTGAATGGATTCTCTAAAAATAGAGCAAATAATGTTTAACATTGAAAAGTATTTATAACGCGCATTACGTAAACGGAGAGTAAACTAAACATATATTAGAAGTGTTTCTTTTGTCCTTCGATTGAAATGATGGAGAAATAGAGTTAACGAAGATTTGAGGAATAGTATAGAATTGAATTAAATATTGGAAAGAAGTAATAATATAATACCCTTGTGTTTTCGTTGTAAGAAACAATGACAGCTGTGTACCACTGAGTTGTCCCTTCACTTCTGTATACTTTAATACGATATCCCACTAAAACTGAAGGCGTAGTCAATAATATTCGCTGTGAGTCTTGAAATTCTGTCCACTTTCTTATGGCTTTTCTTACTTCAGGAGATTCGATGTACGCCTTTTGAGTTTCCAAATCAGAGTCCTATTTGTTTTGGTAACAAAATCCTCATTTAATTAAATGCAGTTTATTATGTATGATATATTGCATAAACTCAATATTGGAGTCGAATAAGATCTGAACATAGTTTGATATATTCTCACTTTTTCTCTATTGTGTAATAATAATAATACAATAATACAACGCCCCGATCGAAGAGCAATGGGTTTCTCCTCCGCAGACGGAAGGGTCTAATATTTTTGAGCTACAATGCGATGCCTTTTTAAATCTCCTGCTTTGATATTCACTTTAATTTTATTCACTGGAAACTATTGGGCATCGATGGCATGTCGAGCTTCCCTACAATAAAGACCAGCTGTTTCTAAACTATGCGAAACACTATTACTAATACAATGAGTTAGACATCCGAACCCAGACTTTTTAGAGTCAACAATAATATGATTTTTTTACAGAAGGAGAAACATTCAAACGAATTGCAAAACTCATTACTTCTTTATAAAGAAAGAGTCGCTTCGACTATCAAATAAATGACTCAAAGATAGAGATGAATATAAAATGAAACTCTTTAATCAATAAATTTGCATATTATGAGCCTCTAATCTAATCAAATGTCTTATTTATGAACCTTTTACGCAACTAAATCTAAATTAGAATAAACTGTTTGAATATTCATTAATCAAAGAACGCATTCATGCATAAAAAACCTCCAATTTATTAGAAAACATTGACTTTTAGTCGGAAGAAAAACATTTATAACAATCAAGTAAAAAATCCATGAACTAAACCAATGCTTAAGAAAAATAAACACAAGTAAAAGATAGTGAAATCAATTATATCCTAACATAAAATATAACGTAAACCCAATAGACTTCAAAAATCTGTACTGAATTTTTAGTGCAAAACTACGACCTTTATAAACATCTATAATAATTACACCAAACAATTGTTGAGTCCCCTCTTTTCTACTTCAACTACTCTATAGTCCGAGTTTTTTGCTTCAAAAGTCTCGTCTCACGACTCAAACGCTTAAATGTCATAAGTTTTATACAATAATCTCAACTCCGACCTAATCATACATAACACTAATATAACAACATTTACAGGAAATTGAACTAAAATATCGATAAATCTAGAAATCAACCCAAAACCTGTTCTTCGCCTTCTTTCAAAAATTAATAATAACGTGTTTTCAGATCAAAATATCAAAACGAATATCAAGTCTCTAACACTAAATCAAATGTTATTTATTTATGACTAGAAATCAAGTGAAGGACTTATCATGCGAGTCGTTTTCATTTAATTTCAGATTAGATTACATTCAAAATTAAATTATTAGAGAGACGTCATTCCAATCAATAATTTTAGATAAGATTTCTTTTAAATTAATAAATTGTGTGAAAATAATCCACAAAATTTATTTTAAAACTACTTTCAAATATTGAAAAACTGATTATTTTTCAAGTTTGACTCTATATTATTAAATGTCTGCTTTTTTATGACTTAAGTTTTTAAAAACTGGTCGAATTGTGTTGAATGAAAGAAATTGATTTCAATCCAAAAAAATAACAAATAAATAAATCAAACTCAAAGTTAGCGATATTTAAATTCCAATTGAATCCAAAGCGAAATTTAAATTATGGAAAATGAGACAATTGGTTATTTAAATTGGAGTGAATGGACATGAAATGAAAATTGTTTGATTAATTGATTGATTCATACTTGTAATAAAAATATGGAAGAAAACCTGATTTAAATAACTATATCATAAAATGAAGACCACGACGAAGTTTAAAATGAACTAGAAAAAAGAGCATAAAAACTAATTTTTCAACAATTAAATACAAGTTTAATAAGAATGATGGAAAATTGGTTAGAGTTGAAGAGAAAAAAGAGATGATTCATCACGTATTTGGATAACGAAAATGTTATTTTGTAAGTTCGTGTTACCCATAAAGATAGGAGTAGGCGTTGAAACACAATTATAGCTCAGTCATGTTAAACTTGTGCGACCGGTTCCATAAAAATAAATTGCATCCCATATTGTATTTTAAGACCAAAAAATTATTACTCCAGTTTTGGGGAAGACATTGCAGGTGTTAAGTGATTAACAATTAGAGTGATAAAAAATAACCACTTTTGAAGCTGCTTATTGTCAGATAAATTTATGTGCAATAACTTTCATAGAAATTGAGAAGTTTATAGCACTTCAAACTTGACCGAAATTGTATTGACAAATGATAAACTATTGGAATAATTGGATAAAAGTTGAACATTTGATTGAAAAAATAATAGTTTTGTTGAAATAAAGAAAGAGAGCAATAAGTTATGACATGTGTGTATATATACTGATAGAACAGGCACTGGAATAAAAAAGCACTAAAACCTAAGCAGTAAAGAAGGAAACACTTTATAAAACGATAAATATTTTATAAAACAATATTCAAACATCTTATTAATAAAGAATATTTTGATAAAATGCTCTTCAAAATTATTGAAAAGGTTGTGATAGTTTAAAATATATAATGAATGATTTTTTGCTAGCGATCATTGCACTAAAATAGAGTTTTGTAACTTGTTATAAAGGCTCAGCTCAACGCCCGAATGCATCGACTTTTTACTGGTTATATTTTCTACCATTAATATTCTAATATAAAATTGTAATGATATCAAAAACTGGTGGCGTGACTGCATTCACAAAATACAGTAATGTATTGCACACGCATTATCTATTTGACACAATAGCAAATTGATGGTTGACAGCAAATAAGACAACTCCCATACACTTTAAGAAATACACATCACATGCATATGACCTTTAAATCAAACTATTTTCAAAAATACCACTTTTCATTCAATTGCACTATTACTCAATGAAAATGAAATTATTCTAATTTTATAAAAATATTATTCAATTATCGATCAATAAGTTTGAATGATAGAAGTTTTAAAAATATAGGGAATGCATATCTCACTTCTCAAGTCATTGAACTATAGCTGCAAACAAAGGCATCAAAAGCTAATGTTGTGCTTCAAAAAATAATAATTTCATAATCATTGTTTCAAAGACAACATTAAATTAACATTTCTCTAAATAGTTTGTGGTCGAGATCAAGCAAATTCTAATTCAAATTACTTTTTCATTATCTCAAATATTCGCACAAACTTTTCACTAACTATTAGTAAATGGTTTAACATTTGTAGAAATTCAATTTCAGGTCAAACACTGCCAACAGTGAAAAACTGTTCGCAAATTGAAAATTAAATACGTTGTCGACCAGTGGTCCACACGATTCAAATGATTTATAAATTTGATGTTTATTTAGTGGAGAATAATAGAAATTAGAATGAAATAAAAGTGGAAATTAATAATTATGTGAGTATTGAGAATGCGAAAAAATGATTTTGTAAAATAAACTATAAGATAAATTTGATTATTATTACCTTAAAAAGAGCGGAATCTCAATAATCCATAAATGAAAAACAGCTTATTTAGTAATAACAATAATAGTCAGTCACTCACTAAAGAGGAGTTCGAAAAACTGTTCGCAAATGTGATTAAAACTATAGTTTGAAAGGAATATTGATGAAAAAGTTGAAAACAAATTGAGATCAAAACAAGACTCAAAGTAGCTCTGGTTTGGTTGCCTTTGGCAGAGCTGCCATGTATAACGTCAACAGTATTACTAAACAGAGAAAATAATACTGACGAAGCTTTACTTCAAGCTAAAACCCACTGCTAGGACGTGATCACTTCCAGGAAATAGGAGTGAAAGAAAGAAAAACACTTGCTTTTCATAATTCAATGTAACGTTCATTCCAATTGAAATAAGGAGACACTAAAACGAGTACATTAGCGTTTTTTAACCTGTAAGCATCAAAGACCTGTTTCTACTA
>JAQFXV010000765.1:0-18130 GCA_034694065.1 Camisia spinifer
AGCATTTGTTCCACTGGCTCTTTTCAGTACTATCTATCAAATTATATTTTTGGCGATTCCGTGGGCTCTTATCTTCGTTTTTTCTGTTCGAAATAATTTTAATTTCCTATTCTATCAAATGGTGTACTTCTACATAACCTGCTATTACTTGAAGATAAAGCTGAGAAACTTAAACAATGAAATGAAATTCAAATTGAAGACCAAAAATAGTTACAATAATATGAAAGTATCGATAATTGTCAGATCATTCAATAATATTTACTCAGAGATCAGTCAATATAATGATAGTTATTGGTGTAAATATACATTTGCTTTGATAATTATGACATGTTTTGGAATCAATACATCTCTTTATCAGTCTTTATTCGGGAAAACTTTTTTCTTACTCAAGATGTTATTATTTTATTTTTCAATGGGTTATACTTTTACTTTTATTTCATATTTATTAACCGCATCGTTAGTATCTTCGGAAGCGAATAAAAGCTACGAAATAATTAATAAGTTATTCATTTATAATACAAAGTGGACAATGACTACCTCGAAGAGAATTAAGGTATTCATTAGATAATTGAATTTTTAATCCATTACAGTTATAAAGCAATGAAACTCCTTTAGATTTCATCCTTTATCGAAAGAATTGGTGTTAAAAGAATTGGATTTTATTCTTGGAATCTTTTTATTCTGGATAATTATTGTGCATATCAAGTAAGTTATGCCAGAATTTCTGAAAAATTCAATATTCTGACAGTTGGTAATTAAGTCTAATGTGTTTCTCTCTTACTCTCTGATTAGATATTTATGACAATTGGTGTTTATTTCCTAAAAATTGTGGAAATTTCTGTTTATGACAAATAAATTAAAAATATTCTCTTTGAATAATTAAATAATCAAATGTTTTAAAAATTAGTTAATTATCAATACTTTTATTTAGTAAAATTCTGTATTTAACCATTATAAAATTAAGTATTAAAATTGATTTCAGTAAGCATTCAATAGTTAGCGGATGTCTTTAAACTCTCGGACAATTGACGTGCAGATATTATGTCCAGGTTTGCCACTCTGATCAAGTCTGGCTCTAGAAATAACTAATTTGTTCACAGCTGTGATATTGACAGCTATTAATATAAGTGAATTGAATTGATCATGAAAAGAGCTCATTTTTTACTTAGTAATTAGTGAAACCCATCAGCTCAATAACGCTAAGCTTGAGCTGAGCTGATGACTAATTTTGATGAACTGAGCTTGAGCTGACTACAAATATCTATAATTTCAATTTCTAATGCTCGAATTAAGTTAAAATGATAGTTCTAAAGATACACTATTCAAATAATGAAAATAAGTTAAAACAAATGTTTTAATTTGAGTTTTAAAAAAAATATATCCCTAAATAGTCAATCAAACTCAGCTCAGTTCAGCTCAATACACTGAGCTTGAGCTATGAGCTGAGCTGAGCTGGTCAGCTCACAAGTGCCGTAAAACTGAGCTGCAGCTCAGCTCAGCTCAGCTCAGCTCAAGCTGAGCTAGTGGGTAATACTATTAATAATCATTAGATGAACAATTGATGGGCGAAAAACGTTCCTAAACTTTATCAAAAACAGATTTACATTTTTGAAACAAAGATTTGCATTTAATTAGCTCAATGCAGCTTATTCGACCTGAACTTTCGACTTTCAATGATTGAAATTTAAATTTTTTATATTGAATTCTTTGCTATAGAATGAGGTTTAAATAAATAGAATTCTAGTTGAAAAAGCTCTTTATAATAAACTATCAGTAACTAATTTATTCAGGCAAACACTTACCAGTTTGCGTTTTTTATTCTTGTGATAATAAATTACTTTCTAGCCTATTATTAACTTATATGAAAATTCTCAATCTTTTTCATTCTCATTAAATAGAAATATTTTGGACTCCTTTTGATAACTTATTCCATTCGTATAAACACTTATCACGAATGATTCAATAATAAATTTCTAAAGAGGTTGAAAAAATCAGATGTTGCAAAAATTCAATTTATTTGAGTTCCTAAACTAGTAAAATAATGTATAAGTGAATGTGATTTTTATACAATAGTTTTCATTGCGTGAAACGGAAACCTAATAATTATTGCAAAATTTTTAATCTAATAGTAATCTTACATAACATAAAAAGTGATTTCCATTTCAAACATTCAGGAATGCAATAGAAGTCAAGAAAATTTAAAAACAAAACTTTGTCATAAGACAAACTGATTTACGTCACAATTCATAGATCAAAATCCTAAAGTAGAATATTATATACAGAATGATATATTTATATAATATATTCCTAGCTTTATGAATATTACATCATATGTTGCTATGATTTTTTCATTTTTACGACACACCCAATGATCATAAGAGAACAGAAAAATTAGATATTTGTAACAGAATAAAGTTTTTTGGGAGTGTATCACAAAAGCGCAAAATAAAAATAGAAATATACTCTCATATCACTTATATCAACACTCATTATATTCATTACTTCCATATAATAATGTTCACTTATTTTTCTATCAGTATATCTCAAGTTCAGATTTTTGCTGACTATATAACTAATTGTATGATTCAATCCATAAATTTATGATGCGTTGGATTTTCTCCTAAGAATTGGTTAATAATTCGTTTGAAAACTAAGTTTAGAATTTATTGTTTGCAAAAATAGATTTGATGTATAAGTTATGAGTTGAAACATCTTGAATTCATACATTAGCAAGAAACTCTTTTGAAAGGTGGGGTAAGCTAGTGAGTGTCACGGGAGGAGAGGGTCAAAACTAATTCTTTTTATATGAATTTTTTTGTATTATTCTTTTTTATTTTATTTTATTTCAAAAACTCTTAGAATATCGATTTATCTTGAATTTTTATCGAAAATTGCACTAACAAAAGAATTTCTCCAAAAATAATGGAGATACGAAGGTAAATCTAATACCCCCCTAACCCATCCCTTGCTTATGTATGTTTTAAAAAATTATAGATCTCTATTCGGCATTCCTCTCACTGTATTACTTGTATAAAATAATGCAGAATCGAGTTGATCGCCGAATATATATGTATTTATACATGCTTTAAGATATTTCAACACATATTTTGATTATTGATGAGAAAGTATTTAATTATAAATTTTAATGAACTCTTTCATGAATAATGAAACGCCTATTAGATAGAGAATGAATAGAAACCTATTAAAACAGATCTATTCTTGGAAATTATTGTTGAAATTATTTTCTAACTTTCATGACATATATTTTTCTATTCAAAACTAGAATGTTTAGATGAAATTCGTATTCAAGAAATGGCTTAATGTTTGTGAGCCTTAAAGCCTAAACAGTTAAGCGTTCTATCATTTAAAATATTTCTGACTTTAATCAATAAATTTGTCTTTGCTCTTAAGCCAAACCTAAGAATTTCAATACCAATACCAGTCATTCATTATTACAGAAGGAATTCTGACGAAAACATTCAAAACCAATCGATAGCCCAAAAGAGGAATTATTAAATTATTGACTGATCTTATCATCAATGCTTTCCTTCAATATTTCATCGTTTATATCATTAATCACCGCGATTGACATCGAATTCCGTTGTTTGAATTCTTCCTTTTCTTTTCTCCTAATCATTGAAATAAATTATTTTTATATCAAAACTAAATTAATAATAAGTATTCAAAATCTATTTATTTTTCATTATGAATGAACTGAAATTTGAGATATTTTTGAAAATAAATATGCTTACCTGACACATAAATAGAGATAAACACACGATAATGCAGTCATTGTTAGATTGAGTAAAATAACTAAGAACTTGAGTCCACCCGAACCAGTGAAACAACTTATTATTGTTGCCATTGACATAATGACAGCAAAAACAGATAAAACTGCAATGTTTTCCATCAAAACTCCGAGAACGCCAATCAATTCAAATGTAAAACATATTAAAGCCATTATCAACATAATAATTGCACCCAATTCTAAATACCGATTCAAAAATAATGTATTTTTTTTAACTGCCTATAAACCATATTTCTTTATAAATAATTTCTATAAAAATTTGGAATTTTTCAAATTTTTGCATATTTGAAATTTTGATTAATTAAACAAAACTGAATAAAATAATCTTATTTTTCTTACCAATCAAGCTCTGGTCACTTATATTATCGATATCTTGAGCGGCTGCCAAAGCAAACAAAGCTGCGACCAATTGTGCAACCGATCCGATAATACTCAATACAATGACAACAATCAAAATACCCTTAACTATTGTAAAACTACTGGCTTTACGAAAAGGCATTTTCATCGATTAAAACTTTTTTCTTGTCTAAGATTATGAATAATAAATAGAAGATTGTTAACCAAAAATTAGCTCAAACTTTTGATAAACGCTTCTTTGATTGTCAATCACTTCACTCAATAAAAGTATTGCTTTTCATATAACATACACACAAAAAAGTTGTGGACAGGTTTAGTATTATGTTTGAAGAATGATTGCTTCTCTCTATGTCTCAAATATAGTGTGCTTTGAAAATAAAGTATCAATTCTTATATATAGTCTATAATAATAGTAATAGCTTTAGTACACCCTTTTGTTTGGTGTGATGAACAGCTCAAAAATCGATAATTTCATAAATTTTTGATTAGTTCTTAAGCATATTATTTCGCGTGATCTGAATATTGTTCATGTTTGGTGTCTATCATTAAATTTTTAACATGAAAGACAATTTTTTAGGATGTGTTTGTGTTTAATGATTCGCGAAAGTATTCATGAATTTTTTAGAGACTTCTTGAGAGAAAATTTGTATTTTTATTATTCTTTAAGTTGTATTTGTTATACTTATATTTTATTGTTATAAATGTATAAAACGATGTTTTGTCTTAAATAAAAAGAATGATAGCATAACATAATATTTCGTTTTTACGAAGCAATAAATTTCAAAAAACTAGATTACATTTGTTCAGAAAAGAATTAATTTAAATTATTGATTAGAATAATAGCAAAAATCAAATGCTTTGCGGAAGTAAACAAATAAGTCCAGTTTTAAGATTTTGAGAGATATATAGAATTAAATAATTTATCATTGTTTCAATAGGTCATGAAGTCTCAAAGTATGATTTAATGCAAGAAATAGAATTAATATTTATTAATAACTTTTGTATTGAAAAAAAAAGTTTATCAATATAATCTCGAACTTCAAAAATCTTTTTTCAGAAAGTATAGATTTCACTTATCTTATTACTTCCAATTAATATTTTATTGCATTACAAAAATTCAGTGAAATTATGGGCCTAATCAAAGGTGGTTTAACAATTTTCCGGATAAATAAAGTTATTTTAATTTTTTTTATTAATTTAATCCTTATTCAAAATTCTAAAAATAAGAAACGTTTTATTTTCACACTTCATCAAAAACAGAATAATTTTTCCATAAATTGTGTTTTAGGTGGAATTTCTTTTTAAGGATTTATACAGTACACTGCAGAGCATATATTAATTCGAATAATTTTATTAATGGATTTTGTTCTTTCTGTTTAAAACAAAATTACACATTAAATGTTATGTTATTTGAATGATTGCTGTATTTGACATCAATTTATCAATATAATTTGAATTAATTATGTAAAACTAAAACCATTTCTCATGAAGTTACTTTGCACGCAAAGCTCACAAAATTCTTCGAAAATGAAAAAAGTAAAATTTATCATGCGAAAAATTAATAAAGTTGACAATCTTAATTTAGTTTCGCGTGTTATCTTCTTTAGTCAAAGCTCATACCATATTGAGTCAAAGAAGCACCAAGCAGAATTATTATAATAATTTTAAAAATACTATACAATATTATAAATAAGTTGACTGATCCCTTTTTAATCTGATAGGTCTTATAATTTGAAGAAAAGTTTGTAAACACTTAAACCTTGAATTTAAACGCCATCAATTCAAGAAAAATTTTGCATATTTGTATAGACCATTTCAATCATTTAAAAACAATTTTACTCATTTCTATAATTTTAGACAAAATGAAACCAAAACTAGAAAGTTTCCAAATTTTTAGAAATTGAATTTAAAATTAATAAATGTACAAAAAACAGTCTAATATTTAAAGAAAATACTTCCATTTTGAATCAGGATCTTGGGAAAGTCTGAATCCAGTTAATTAAATTTCAAGCTAAGCAAAAATTATTTTTATTTTGAAGACTTTTATTTAAACAATGAATTAAATTCAGTGAAAATTTTTTCTTAGTTTTTTAGTAACAACAATTTATATAGCTTTCAATAAATCAATTTAACAGTTTTACAAATAGTTCACATGCAATTCACATTTTAAAAACAAAGCTTTTTCTAACATTTTTCATGCCATAGCTTAATCAAATCCTGTTTGCCAATGAGGATTCATCTTAATTCTCAAACCTATCCTGTTTTGAAGCCTCTTTCGAAACATATATGAGGAAGGTCCCACATTTAGAGGTTGCTATTCACAAAAAGAGGACCGGATTGGATCTCTATTTTCAATTCGATCCAATCCTACCCTCATTGGCGAACATTCCTTCATTCTTTCTTATCAAACTGATTAAACAACACGATAAAGCAATTACAGTGATATTTATAATAAGCGCAAATACAGGTAAAGTCACAGGAGTGAAAAGATTGGCAATCGTTCCGATGACCAAAATCACTAAATAGGTTAATAATAGCGACACATTCTCCTTAATAATGCTGAAAAGACCAATCAGTTGCAAAAGTAGTAATATTGTTATCACTATTACTAGCATTATAGTTAGTGCTCCTATATTTAGAATAAAAACTAATTTAGCGGAAAAGTGAATAGGAGTTTTAAAAAGTCATTAGGATATTTTGAAAAAATTTTATTCAAAAAAAATGTTTTGCCTAATTTTTTTCATTCTTAGACTTAAGTCATTTCATCAAATCTTTAAATGGATTATTCAAATAATTGTTTAGATTTTTTAACTATCCTTTTCTTTCTCTATACAGTATATTCTTTTACCTAAAAAAATATCTATTCTGTGAAATTTAATTGTTTAGATTTTTTTAACCTACCCTTTTCTTTCTCTAAATATTCTTTTACCTAAAAAATATCTATTATGTGAATTTTTTTATTGAAACTTAATTTACATACTATGATAAATATTTTCGAGATTTTCTACCTTTCACAGTAAAATTAATTCATTTCAACTAAAATTTTTGCCATTCATTGAAAGAATATCAGTTAAATACTCACTCGATTCTTCATCTTCTTTTGAGGAAGGGCTTAGTTCACCGAGTCTTAAAGTATCCAGAGTTAGAATAACCGCCAAAAATATCATACCTATGATCTGTATAACAATAAGTGATGATTTGACGCATCGAAAACTACCACTTCTCTGTGAATCCGACATTTTATTTGATTATAATAAGATAAATTTTCTCCTGAATTTTAGCACTAGTGCAACAGTTTAATTATATAGACTCTGAATGCTTTCCGGTTCTTCGCAGAGCTTCCATTCAAATATCTGTTGCTATGGTTTTGACTAACTATTCATTTATCAGATCACTTATATTGGTTTATCAATCATAAAAAATGTCACTTATGGAAAAACATTCTATATTTATTTTGAACAGTTAACTCATATGGTAGTAAACAATTAAATTTCAATTTTACCAGACATAGGCAAGATTTAAGCCAGTTTCGGTTTCCGTGAAATTCAGAAAGGGGTTTCAAGGGGAAACTCATCGGATTTAAAAGACAATCTTTGCAGAATTTAAGATCAAAAATTTTTTTCGAGAACTAAATAGAAATTCAGAGAAAATAGAAAACTTTGAACTTCAGGCTGCAAAAATGATGAATTTTCAAGAGAGAGAGAGAGAGAGAGAGAGAGAGAGAGAGAGAGAGAGAGAGAGAGGGAGGGAGAGGCGTATTTATTGATTAACTACAATACATTTATTAAATAGTTGCAAAACGGATCAGTGATCAGGACCCGATATCATTTAAGATTACTTTGGGAGTGATTCTTACACGACAATTCCTGACCAACTGTGCATAAAAAAAAATTTAAGTGACATTTTTATGATAAACACTAATATATTTTAAAAATAGAAAAGAAACCATTAAGTAAGATGAATTGCATCCTAAAGTGGGTTAACAAGAATTGATTATTTTGAGAGTTTAGCAATGAATTATGTGATCGTTTAGTTTAGCTCAAGAAATTTTGAAAAGAGTATTCATTATACTGAATATTCTATTGTAGATATGAGAATAGATAGATGCTCAACTCATTTCAATAGATTCATACTTCCTCTACTTCTTTCCTTTAAGTTCTATTCTATTGGAGATATTGTTCAATAAAATCCACATTATTTAGTCATTTGAATAAAAAGTTGATAAAATACTATACAAATTTTATCGGTTGTTTCATATTTTAATGGGAGACAGAAAATATTGAGATAACATTTTAAGACATTCTTCATTCTTAAATTCATATAAAGACTGTGATTGTAAAAATTTGATCCATTTGAGGCAAATATAATTTTTCATAAATCTTCCTTAAAGTGTTCAAACATTACACTATAAGATATTAGTTAAGTAACAATAATTATGAAGTACCAATTTTTTAATTATCTTATTTTAATTTTTTAAAAAATGTATTAAATACAAAAATCATATAATAAGAACAAACAACAGATAACAATTTTCATCATAAAAATCTTTTATACAGAATTTCTCAAGTCAAATTTTCAGGGAGGAGGCTTGGTTCCAGAAAATTTCAAAATTCATCGGGTTTCACCAAAAATATTTTTCGGATTTTGGGTTCAAATTATTTTTGAAAATTATTTTTTATGATATCTCAAAATCCTGTGTGGTTCTAGATATTTCCCTTGAGAAACACTGCTTTTATATAATTCATTATTGAAAAGTAAATGATATTAAAATAGTTAGACTAATAATAACTTTAAACATTGCATAATAAACATTTCAACATTTTAGATATACAGTATTCTGAATCAATCTGAAACATTTAAACGAGAAGTTGTCATACAAACTGTCTTGAATTATGCAAACACCAGCAAATATTGGTTTAATGAGCCAGAACTTTTCAAATTCAAAGCTTGTTTCACAACTTAATTTTAAAGCCTTTAGTACTTTATTTTAATTTTCAACATTATTTCTGTTACAAATCTCAATAGAACCGAACTTAGAAGTTATTTATAGAGAATTTATTTACACAATGTGTATAGTATGAGCTCTCAGAGTGAAGAAACATAACAACATAACAATTATGGCTAAAAAAGGTGTTGACAAATATTAAGATATGATCATTTTCAATAAGTTTAACCTGGACTGTGAATTTTATTCGGAATGAAAAGTTTTACTAACCATTAACTGGTATTCTTTAACTTTCTTACAGCCCTTTTTCACGCACTCATTCGATAAATATAAATAATTCCAATCATTTTATTTCAATTTCATTGTTTTTGGTAGTCTTGAATCAAATTTATTCTTTAATTTTCAATAAAAGGTAAATTAATGAGAGGGCAAATACTACTGCCACGAACGATGAAATGCCTTCAAAATATCCCGCCTGAAAATGGAATTTGAAGATTAAACCGATAGTCATTAAACTCGCGAAAACAGTACAGAGTATTAAATTCTCTTTAAATGCAGCGAAAAGACCAACTAATTCGACAACAGTTGATACTATCGATATCATTATCAAAGCTATACATTGTTTTCCTGTCAAAGAAAAATATTATAAATTCTGTTTGAAAAAAATTAAGTTGAAAAATACTATATTTAGTAATAAGATCCTTATTAAGCATTATTTCTAGTTTAAGTGTTTCCAGACTTGAGTTATTATTTATTTTCGAAGTATATAAATAAAAAAATTCTATTTTTCAAGTCTTTTCCTGTAATTCATGCGTTTTCTCAAACGAAAACATGAGATATTTAGAAAAAGTTTAAAATAGAAGTCTTTTGCGAAATTGTAATTGAGTTTATGTTTGCAAAAATAAACTCCTCTTTCAAATCAATTAAACTATTGTATAGTTTAAAAACAAGCGAATACACAGTAAAATTCTATCTCATTGAAATATTTATACTTCAAATTTTTATACAAAAGTTATTAGTATAACCTGAAGTGCTTAATTTTTGTTGTATAAGATCATTAATTATAATTTTTATTTCCTCATTCATTCTAACGAAAGTCATATTATCGGTAATAATAATACATTTAATTAATTCATTATCAACTATACTATCATATCATAAAAATTGGAGATGATCTCAGTATCGATTCGAAACTCTCAGTTAATTGAATATTTTTTCAAATTTATCTAACTGACATTTTAAAATTCTATATTAGTATTTAAAACTTTTAATTATTGATAGTTGGTTTTTAAAGCTAAACTAACTTATTAAATACTTATTGACTTGAAAATATACGTTTTATTTATTCAGACAAAAAATAGAACCTGAAATTTCCTGATAGCATATTAGAGACACTTGAAATTAAAATTTATAATCATAATGAAAGCGAGTAAACATGAGGAAAAACAAATTTCCTGAAACTCTATATTATTAGAAATTAAAAGTTTGCACAATAATTCCCAATACAGAATATTTATAAGAAAATTAAATTTTATTCTTTTCATTGAATACTAAAGTTAAGTAATATAAAGATGATTCAGTGTCTGCATTGCAGGTAATTAATTCTGGCTCAAGGCTCAAGTTCATAATCCTGGAGCCTACCAATGAAATTACGTATGAAAGACATCATTGTATGAAAAATAAGAAAATTTGCATCTCTTTAGGGCTCGTGCACAAAGTACGACCGCAGTCATGGGGGAGGGGGATCTGTCAAAAGCGTACGATAAATAGGGTGGGGGTATGAGGAAAATATACATACATCATTTATGCGGCAAATTTGAATATCATATATTTTATTTTGTAAACATTTTAATAAATAAAAAGTTTGAATTAAATCTATTTAATAGTTAATCAATCAAATTGAATGGTAAGTTTTTTTTAATTTAATTATAACTAATTGTAATTAATATGAAATTTTTCATTAAAATAAGTGATACAGCTAGATTGATAATAAAATTTGTTTTGATTTAGTTTGTTTCAATTTTTTCATCTGGGGTGGGAGGAGGTAGTCAATTGAATGCGTACGCACATCTTAGGGAGTACATGAAAGCGTACATTAGCGTACAAGGAGGGGGTGGAGGTATGAAAATGGCCTGAAACTTCAGTCGTACTTTGTGCACGAGCCCTTATTCAGAAAGTTATTTCTTAAAGGAACCTAATTATAAAATTTGCGAATCATAAATCATTTCTTATTTATGAACATGTTTTTCATAAATGTTTATTCAAATAAATCAAAGGTTCACATCATTTTAATCAATCACAAAAAGATTTATGGTATTGAGAACTTAATGTAAATCAATCACAGGTTCATAACTTCCTTAATTGGAATAAAATCAAAGTAATTTATGTAACTTTCTTGCTCTTAACCTCTAAAATATAAATTTTATTGAAGAAAATTATTTTTAATGTTGATTTTCATATCACTGCTAATCGCAAAAAAGTCATTTTATATTTATTTTGAAGAGTGAGTTAACGAACATTAGGAAAAAGCGTAGAAATCTTTATTTTGATCAGAATAATGAAATCATAATCCATGAAATCCTGGTTAACACATTCTTTAAAATAAATCTTAAAAAAAATCTGTGACTTTTTTGTGATAAGCATTGATATAATGTTGTTGTAATTAGATTAAAATTTAATATTTAAAATATTTCAGTTATATTTTTATAAAGCATTACTCAATTTTACAAAAGACTTTTCTATTTTAATGAGAATTTTGATGAGAATCTTATATTTAAAAATCCTAATTTTATAATTCAGACTCAAAGCAATTATAAAAATAATGCAATCAATACTCACTTATAGATTCTTTATTATCTTTATCTGAGAATTTGATGATCTCAAGTGTATAAATGGAGTTACAAAACAAACCAATTGAAATGACAATACACATAGAAGTTGACACAATAAGTGATAGTTTAACACATTTATAGCTGAAATTACCCATAATTGTCTGGATTGTTAGACAATTAATAAGATAGGTTTTATTGTCAATAAAACTCAATTATTGTTGTAACAGAATTTTTTGTGAAACTAATTACAATATCAACTTTTCTCCCTCTTAACAGATAGTTTGTGACACTAATGTCTAAAATGGATTGAATCGATGCCAGAATCTTGTGTTACTTTATTTAGTAAATGGCAATCAAATAAATCATGTCATGGCTTAAAACGCAATCTTAATAAATCTCTTTACTTTTACAACTTTTTTAACACTCATTTCTGAAGAGAGAATAGGAATAGAGAGTAGAATAATATTAGAGACAAACAGAGAGTGCGGGAGAGAGAGAGAGAGAGAGAGAGAGAGAGAGAGAGAGAGAGAGAGAGAGAGAGAGAGAGAGAGAGAAAGAAAGAGACCAGGAGCTCGAGTTGCTTTTTGGGTTAAATAAGTTGAGTTTTAAATAAAAAACTTTTTAAATTTATTTTTTGCAAATTGGGCTAAACTTATACTTAAAAAGTAAAAATAGTATAAACAATACGTCAAACACGCGTCAAATTAAAAAATAAAGATTTTCTTGAGAAGCAATGATTAAGAATAAACTAATTAAAGGACTCTTTACTGTGATAATTGAACTGTATTTCTATTTGTGAAGAGCATTATTAACATCCGCTGTGAGTTTCAGCGGAAGATTGATAAGTTTCAGCTGTTATTATCACTTTCTTAACGATCTATTTTAGTGTTTAAACTGTTTTCAATCCAAGTTTCCTTTCAGTGCTTCAGATAATTGATTATCAATTTCTGGGTTGATCAACAAGTACTTAATCTACAGTTTATTTATAATTTGAGAACTTTCCATGAAATCTTAGATGATATTCAGGATAATCGAAGTTTTCTCAACTACTTTTGTCATGCTTTTAATGAGTAATTGAAAAGATGCCAAAAGAGCATGAGTTTAATAAATAAAGAGCTTATTGCTATCGGAAACAGATTCTTTCATTTAATGATGGATTTATGATAGATGATGGACAGAATTCAACATTACCATGTTATTTAACATTTATTTCTAAGATTGATTGATAGATTGAGAAATGGTTAGTTAAAATTTTAGAATTTTATGTCAAATTCAAATATAAATTAGTTTTAAATTATCTTTTAAGTCAAAAACTTAGTCTTTCGATTATTGAAAATAAATGATTGAATACATTGCCTGCCACTTAACTTTTCATAATGAGCATTTATTTTGAAGATTTGTTATCTTATATTGTGCAGCAATGGTAGTATATTTATTCAATTTTTATTCTGTGTTTAATTAACTTTTATGTTGAGTAATTTCAAAGAAAATGTGCACCAATTATATTGAAGGGATTAAGCATTCAAAGAAAAACGTTATATTCGGAGCTTAAGACAATGGTTGGAAAATTCATCTTTATTTGTTCATAGGATTAAGCTAAGGGTTATAATAATAAAGAGCTGGAGATATTTGGTTTCCGAGAACAAATCACCGTCAATCTAATAATATTCAAAAATAAGGTTTAAGTCTCTCCCTGTAAGTGTTTTAAATATAGCTAAGGTCAAAAAAGAAGTTCATTTTTCTAAAGATATATATTTTTTGGTAAGGTTTCAGTCATTATTTGACTGTAAAATAATTAATCTATAATCATGAATAAGTTGAAACTTTTCATACACTCAAGTATATATTTTATTTTGCGAAAAATGGACTTCTTTTTTGACTTTAATAGTACATAGTTTTAATTTTTTGAGGAACTATGAGCTCCCTTTTTCTTATGATTCAGTTGCATGTCTTGAGCTATAGTAATTGATTTGATAATTTATTTTATGAATAGTTATAATTTTATTACAAAATCAAATGCGACTTCAATTTAGTGCTAAACATTTTGATTTTTTGATATTTTGATAATCCCTTACGCTATTTAAAGTATAAATGCTTAATATAATTTTCAAAACATCTGTAGTTAGAATTACATGATATTAAATAATATGGATATTTAAAAATGGCTCCGAACTATTTAATTAAACTGAAACTAAAACGTATTACAATTACATTTGCACTAATTTTCCGAGTAACTAATGTCAGTGGAAGCGTACCGAAGGTTCAAATGTCAAGATTCGAGACAAGACTTGCCTTTTATCAATCAAATAACGATTTTACTCCAGAAACACCAATAGATCCAGACAACCCTATAGTAGAAGAACCTGTGCCTTCAGAAGAAGATACTCAGGTCAACCCATCGAGTCCAACAGGCTCAACAACTCACCGTCCATCGAGAGGTCCGCCGCCTGATGAGGTAAAAGCAGTGGTCTCTTGTGGTTATGATTGTTGGAGTAAAAGTACTCAAGACGATAAACTGAAAGAGTGTTGGTGTAAATGTTTGACTGATAAACAACAAGTGAATGCGATTCTTAAAAATAAATATTGCGCATTACCTAATCCAATATCAAGAGCATTAATTGAAAAGGCTAATCCTGTAAAGTCAACAAGTTTTTTGAGAAGTTTACGTTTTAATAATAATAAAAAAGTTGTTTGAATCTAATATTTATCTATTGTATTATTTCTTGTCTTTATTAGTGCTTGATTTTTAGTCCTATGATCGACTTTTGGGGGTCCTATTATTTCCGATGATTGTCGAACATTTCTATAATTAGTCATTTTTATGTATATTTTATTTCTGTATATTTGTATTTCTAAATTAATATTGTCTCAAAATAGGTATTCATTTGCTAAATGTTTTGAATAATCACATTTGTTTCAAATGCTTAGAATAATTATAATGTTTCATTAAATTAAAATATTTGTGTTAAGTCAGTTTAAAACAAGTAGTATCTCATAGAAAGCATTTAATATGATTGCTTTGCGCGCAGGCGTGACTTTGATATTGTTTTTCTCATAGCATTATTTTCAGTAATGCATCGTTAGTCAACACTGTAATTCATATGCGAAAGTGATTGACTCTCAAGGAAATTATGTAATTTATATTAATTTAGTTAGATAATACAAAAATAATAGTGAGTCTCAAATTTCCGCAAAAATAAATTCAAATAAAATCAAATAAAATTACAAAAATATAAAAGCAGTGAACCATCAAGTGAAGCATTGATGAGTTTATTATGTCCATCAGATCCATTTTTCACGCATGCATCCAATTATGAATAAGGAAAAGTTAAAATGCAGATTAACACAAAAATAAATTTCTCATTGAATTTCTAATGGAATTTTTCTCGTGTGATTGATTGCTCTATTGTCAGAAAACTTAAGCAATCAGTGCGAGAAGACTAGAAAACTTTTCCTCCTCTCAGAGAAATAATATAAATTGAAGTATTTTAATAGTAGTTAAACGATCTATATTTTAATTCATGTAATCTATCATTTAATAAAATTTTGCTTTAGTATAAAAAAAACTCAAATGTATCAAATTTTAATTTTTTCTTTTTTGTTCAGTTTTGTTATTTTGAGAATAAGTTGTGGTATATTTAGTCGACAAAATGATGGTTATTATGGCCGTTACGCAAACGGAGCATTAGTTTTGGCTAAACCTGATGGTAAAAAATTTGGTAAACATAAAGATAATAATATTATTATGATTGGCTCTCCGAGAAACGGAAATAAGCGCTATTATAAGCCAGAAACGAAGTTTAATTATAGAACTTTTGGTTCGAGACTTTATCATAAGCCAAAGGTTAAGGTGGAAAATGCTATTATATTAGTTCCGTTGAAGAAAAACAGAAGTAATTATCATCAATATTAATATCTTGTGTCAAGATTTGTCGCAAAATTTTATTTATTATATTAAATATGTTTATAATTTTATCTGTAATTTTTATTTATAAATAATTTTCAAATACTCTTCAAAAATATGACAATTTCATAAAATCTAAGTTATTTAATTCTCATTTAATAAAAATTCATTTCAACACATGTTAATTTATTAATAAGTTATTAGTTTTTGATATCGTGGGATGTATTTGACGGAGTATTTATATAATCATATTCAAAACTGATGATAAGAACAATAAAAATTTAAATAACTTACTCGTTCGACAGTTTCTTGTATTTGACTAACTTTAATATTTTAAAAATGCAATCATACATAAATCTAAGGCTAATATTGATTGCGATTTCCTTTATTTCATGAGAGTGATCAATATTCTAGTGATTAATTCAGTAATAGTTCTGAGAATTATGACTATAGTAATGAAAACTATTGTTCTGTAGATAATGTTATCGATCGGTTGAGTGAAGATTTTTTTCTGCCTGAAGATTATGAACATAAAAATTAGAAACGATTGAGCATAAAGTGAGTCATATTGAGGAAGCAATAACTATATTCAATCAATAGAATCTGCATCAATATTCACAAAATATAAGCACAAAAATTGAACCAAAAATGAAGCGAATTATGCCACGAATGAGTGAAATTCTACTTCGATTGTTTTACTGCCTGATTGTATGGCATCTTTAGTCTGAATAAGTTCTTCTGGTAAAGAGAGAGACCTCTGGCCTTTGAAATTTAAGCTATGCTATTTTCACTCAATATTTCAATAAAAGTACACTTTTATAGCCTTAAAAGCTTTTAAATTTCCCATAATTTTGATGCTTATTGAATATCTTTCATTTTAATCCCATTTCAACTAAATTATCTTCGATTTCAACCTTTGCTTCCTGTATATTCGCAGGAATTATTTATTTTGTTTCACTTTCTTTCGCTTTATTTTTCGCTATTTATCAATATGACTTTATCTAATTTATTTCTAAAGTAATTCACCAATTTATGTGATCTTATTTTTATACATTCATTTAATTTTATAAGTGATATTCAGTTCTTCAATTAACAATATGAATTTTAATGATTTGATCATTTGTTGGATATCCCAAAAGATAGCGAATTACATTGCGAAGCTTTTCCAATTCAAGCAAACTTATGGACTAATAGATAATATCTGATATACATAACCACTATCTATAATAAGCAGAAGTTTATTTTAAAAATACAATCTAATTAAAAGTAAGTTAAATAATTTACTTTATAAAACAGAGGGAATGTTACCACAGCCAAAGATCCGATAGAGAATCCTATTTTTCTATTACTACTCAATCTTTCGAAACATATTAAAACTTTGATTTTAGCTCTCATACGAAAAGGCCATCCATTTAAATGCCATTGAATTCTAGACAACGCATTCACCGATCTGTGAATTTTAGATGAAAGCAAAGCGACATAGAATTGAGCAAAAAATAAGCATAAAAGTTGAATAATGATAACCAGTCCAGAAAATATTCTAAAAGTCAGTTCCATTTTTTCGAATAAAAAAAGATACAAAAAGCATAAGTTTATGGGCATTATTGTGAATATAAAAGCAAAGTATATTTTCTTCGTAAATTTATTATAACTTGAAATTTGTGCACAAATGTGGTCATGTTCTGAGAGGATTGAGTTAATTGTTGATGATATGGATCCAAACTTAATGTTCTTAATCTTTTGATCAAATCTATCTATTCTTAAATGGAAATAATACAGAACGATATATGCCATAAAAATACCAACGAATATATCGAACAATAATATATAGATAGATATATAAGTTAATAAAAGTGGAATTAATGAGATATAAAATTGATAGCAGTTATAACGGTCAACACTGATAGTGATTAAGATAATTAACACCAAAATACCTTCAATTAAAATTTCAAAAGTTATAAATATATTCATTATATATCAATAGAAATCACAGAAAGTCCACCAACAAATAATTTTTTACATTGTTTAAAGAACAAGTTAACTATTATTCATAGAAGGCATTAAGTTATCTTGTTCTTTAAATAATGAAAAAATATTTATTTGTTGGTAGATTTTTCTGTGAATTCCATTGAACTTTTGTTGAATAATAATAATTCTTACTTAAACAGAATATAAGTAATATTGCTAATCTCTGAACAACTTTCTGGCGTGAAAGTAATTTATGAACTATATGTATATCCGAACTATTGATTCCAATACTTTGTGGACTAACACATCCTCTCATC
>JAQFXV010000766.1:0-18122 GCA_034694065.1 Camisia spinifer
TATTGTAAGGTTTCAGAGTTTATCAGTAAAAAGAATGAATTTTTTACTAAAACATCAGAATTCCCCAAACATTTTTATTCGAACATCATTGTACCTCTAGTTATAAACTTTATGTTAGTTATTTCTTTTGTACCCTATTTAATGGTGATTTTATTCAAAATAATTTATACATGTATATTGAATTGTTTTGAAAAATAAAGTTACAAAAATTCTGATGAAAAGGTGGCATTACTTTTGAAAAATTGACTTATATGAAGATTTAGTGTAAAATTAAATATTTATGCCTTCAATCTTATCATTACCCTAGAATTAATAGAAAGAATGAAAGATGAATTTTACCACTAAAATAACATTTTTAGTGATGAATCTACAAATTGACACAAACTATATATTTGATAAATCCATCATTTATTTTTGGAAAAGACTCTCATTGATCAAATCTGCCGGTTATTAAATTTTCATTAAACTGTTTCGACAACAAATTAAAATAAATTAAAGTTTCAGTTCATTCAGTTTCATAAGAGTTTAAGTTAAAACATTTCGAAAATCAAATTTTTCAGCAAAAAAATCTCTGTAATTCAATTTGATTCAATAACTGCTTTCTATATGAATTAGAACATTAAATGTTAATATTTTGAATAAGTTGTTAACTAATTAACTTGAAATCTAATTAATGCAAAGTTAATATAAAGCAATCTAAATGTAATCTAATAGTAACTCTTTTGCAGCCTTATCTGCCATTGCATGGATTTTAATCAAAATTCATTAAATCGGTTCACTTCACAGAATAGTTGAGTTGAATTATATTTATATAACTCATTCATATTATCACAAACAAAATTCGTTCATCAAGTGTAAAGTACTATGAATTATAAAACAGAAGTTTGTCGCAAAATAAAAATATGTTTAATCAAAATCACTATTTGAAACTGTTTCCAAATTTGATAATATGTTCAGTACTTAAATCTAATCTCTTATCTGGAATTCTCTTTGGAAGTTGATTTGTGCACAACTATTCTACTGGAAAATTGCAATCCTGGATAAAAGTATAAGTACTCGAAACTCAGATATTTCAGAGTCTTATCCATGCCTTCGAGTTATAATTTAAAATTATTTCGACTAAAGCTTAGGCTCATTCAAATCGAGTTAAAACTTATTTTTTCATTAAATACTCTATAGACTTACCTATTGTTCATTGCAATTATCCGTCAAATAAATGTCTATTTGAATGATTGGACACAAATTCATCATGATTTTGATTTATACTAAATTGATTCACATAATACTCATATATCAGTATTGATTTTATTCCAGTAATTTCACTGATTTATTTGTTTCTCGAAGCGTACAATTGAGTCGCAAGTGATATGAAAATTCATTCATTCAAAGCTGACAAAAGTTGACACTAGAAAAGGAAAGTGTATTGAAATTTGAAGAGAGTTTTATTGAAATGATGATTTTTGTTATTAAAAGAGTTGAATTCTTAAGAAAATGTAACTATTGGGTGAACCTCTCGAAGACTAGAAGATTGAATGGTCTAAAATAGTGAATGAATCTGGAGCTGACACACTGTTGTGTATGAAAGAGTAGTATAACATAGAATATACAGTGTATAGAGTATACAAACACAGAATATCTGGCATCAGAAGTACTCTTCATCTAATGGTATAGTTCAACATGCGCTTTTCAATCGCTTCTAACATTCATGCTCTTGGGATGAGATGAATGTATTCGCAACTCAAACTCCCTCTATATATCAACCAAAGTGTGCCAATTCGGCCAAATAACTATAGTTAAGGCTATTGTTAAATGAACTGAATTGATCCGCAATCAACCCATTCTATTGCTCTTACATTTATACTATTTTGCTTCTATTATAAGTAAAGATTGGGGTAAACCACAGACCAAACCATCAGATGATGAATCTAGAGTCGAGTCAAAGAACGAAAAACTAGTAATATATCAATAATGCATTCTCTCAGTTCATACTTAAGCTTCAAGTAATGAATTCCATGGCATCAAAGTTTTGTCTACACTCATGAAAGTAATAATTTTGTGACATAATTACAGACACAAGAATTTAAGATTAAACTGACTCTCATATTGCCATCTTATATATCTTTACCCATACATAAAATTTGAGTCACACCACACTTTGTTGCGATTCTAGATATGAAATTGTAAGCTATTGTATTTCGTTATAATTAATGGCAAGAACTGTGAACACAGAACAGAGGCAGCTGTTATGGTATGTATCGCTTCTCATTAAATTTACTCCAAAAATCTCACACAATTTTAGTTGCCTTTAGATATATTGATGTGAGTGTTATTATTTATACATTATTATACTTGAACTCTATGTTATTCAACACTTCAATTTGTACATTGGTATCTTTTTAAGAGTAAATTAGGCTGTATTCAAAAAGAGGGAGAAAACGCTTCTACTTCAGGTTAACTTTATTCCAAATACAAGGATCTTAAGAGCAAAGAGCACTTCAGATCTAAACTTTCCTGTCAAAAAGCATTACAATGCAAATATCGTACTTGTGTTTGAATTTATACAAAGCTATGGATATGCTGTAAATAAGAAATAATCGCATCACTTCTTCAAAATATATTAAATATGAAAAGCGGTCGAAAAAATAAGTAATGTCTTTGAATGGTTATGATTCCAATGACGTAAATGATAACATTTCTTTTTTTAAGAAACTTTTTGCAATAGTGCTCGAAAGCTGACATATACCACATATACCGTAACAATCTTAGACTCACAGACCATAAGTCAAAATATAGCATCTTTCGCACTATATTCAAGTTTTTTAGTTATATTAAAAGAACAGCTAAAGCATAAGTTACTTCGGAGACACGACACCCAACAGTTTATTGAAGTTTTAACTGATTCTTATGACAGGTATTCTTATCGCTCTCCTGCAGAGACACATCAATTCGAGTTTCTTTTCTTTTTATAATGAGTTGTATTTGTCCTCTGATTTATATACAGTTTTGCTTTGTTTTGATTTGATTGTTTGCTGCTTTACAATCAATATAATGTCTGTTTTGAATAAGGCTTTAAAAAGTCTGTTAAATGTCTTTATCAAAGAATTAAATAACTTGAAACTTATGGAAAACTTGTAATTAGAGATCAAATTTCTAGCAATGATTGAGTCATAGGTAAAAACATGAGTGATTCGCAACAAAATAGGATTTTCCGGGTTTTATCGAAAATTTTTATAATTAAAATAAATGTTAAATTTCAAACAAAAAATATTAAACTATAATTATTTGAAGTCATTTTCAAATAAATGGAAACTGTTATAAACCAGAATTGACTTTTAAACAGAGAAAGTTCTCAAACGAAAAATTGAATTCAAGTTTATTACATTTATGTGACCTCTTTTTTGTTGAGGAAAACCACAGTTTTGTCGATTTTTCCTCGAAAATAAATGTTTGGTATTTGTATTTTGAATATGCCGTCAATTATTTTCATCTAAAACCAATACTCGGTTTCACTATTAACTTATACTATTATTCTGTTTTGTGAACCAGAGTTCACTTGAATTTTTTCTTTGCGCAAAAACTTCTTAGATTTTCTTCAACAAAATCAATAATATCTCCTTCAATTCCTTGTTGACCGACCGATAAACTACTTTATCCCAAGCTCTCGATTTTAATCGGAAGAAAATACCATTGGTATTACAGACTTATAGTATTTTTAATGCTATCTATTAAATGCATGTGTGAACAGATGAGCGAAAACTGACTGAAATTATGAAAACTGAAACCGGAGATTAAAATGAAAATCTTCTTCAATAATCAGACCGGATATCATTCAAGATTTTACATACATATAAAAACGATATCAAATTTAAACTAAAGTTTGTTATGTAACTCTCTGAGGTCTTATTCCTAGCATTCAAATCTCACAATAAATTATGATTAATAATATTGTTCATTAAAATTGATTTTTGTCTTCAAACTAATAGTTAGATGAAAATTCCAACAAAGTTCAAACTTCAATCAATATTCGATCAATAAAAGACTGTTCTTAAGTAATCTTTAATGAAAAATATTGAACAAAGTTGAATTCGAAACAACGTCAAGCTCTCAAACAAAAGTTCCAATAAATTTTTCAATTATCGATTCAAAAAATACTTTATTTCATTTTGATTAATATAATTTTGAGTCAATATAATCACTCAGTTTTGTGATTAATCAATTATAAATTGATTCTTTTAATACTTATATTTTGAATTAGTTTTGAATTTACATATTCTAATATTATTGTTATTTAGAAATTTACGCTACAATCGCTTTCAAAGTCTGTTTTTGAATCCTTTTGAATTCTATAATAATTGAATACTAAATAATTGAATAAGTGAATACTGGCTATAATTTTACTGAAGTTTAATTTAGTTCAGTTGAGCAAGTTGAATTTGGTTAAGTTTTTTTCGACTTATAATAATGAAATTACATTTTATTCTTTTCTTATTGTTTTTCATATTTTTTCTTCATTTGTATTCTTTTCATATTCAATTCGAGCCCGAAAAAGCTCTTTCATCTAATCATTTCGTATAACATTTTCATTCGTAAAATGCAAAAGAAAGTGATCATAAATATAGAGCAGTATATTTTGAATTAGAAAAGGTTTATTGATTTCTCTTCTCACTAGTACTATACCAATGAACTTCTGGTACACTTTTCCAGTACTTTAATATTTAGTTTGTTTTCTTACTCTACTCTCTGAAGAATCATTATTGAAATTTTAAACAATATTTACTTTTAAATTTAAAAGTTTATATCAAAAGTTTTAAAATTCTTGATAAAATTCTCTGTTTATTAATAAAACTTTATCAATACATTTTGTTCATAATCTTATGCAAAGTCTCTGTAACTCAACTTATTTGTTTACTTTCCATTAAAAATATTCCCCTAAATTAATTTATAGCCATATATTAAAACTGGTATAAAATAATTTATTGATTTAACTCAATATAATTCAGAGTTTTCTCCAACATTTTCAACAATTGAGAGATACTTTCTTAAAGTTTGCTTTGAGTAATACTCGTGTATAGTTTGTGCACATCTATCAGTTGAGATTCTAATAGATTGAATTTGAAGGAAACCATGTGAAGTCCGTTCAACGATTCATTATGGATGTCACGAACTTTTGAGGAACAAAAAACTCTCATTTAAATTAGTACTGAAAAAGAATGCATCGCAGCTGTGAGTCGAGAGTAATAAAAAAAATCCGATAAAACAATTTTTCAATGAAAACATTATTTAAGTTGTTTTTATTAATGCTCGCCATAAATAATGAAATGTCTTAAAACAAAAGACACACAAAGAAATAAAATTGAGGAAAAATAAGATATCAAAAAGTTGTCAAATTAGTGTAGAGTTTAAGTCTTTTTAGTAAAATAAGTGACGCTTCATTTGCACTACAAGAAGATTCATGATTTAGAAGGAAAAAAGATTCATAGGTTAAAGTAAACCAAAACCATTTCTCATCCGCCTTTCTCTTGGAAGCACAATCTGTTTAAACGCCTTTATACACATACTTTAGCATTGTTGGGTAGAGTCAGCTCACTCTTTGTCTGAGGAAAACATTAAAATTGTATGAGAACTCAAGTCTTAACAATGAATACTGTCTACTTGAGTGGTCGCTCACTTTTTAACTCGCGGCCCAAAACCTTATAACACCAATACTATTTGCCTTTTCTGACTGATGGCTAACTAACTATAGATAAAAGCTAATGTATAGCTTTCTATCTCAGAACAACTCAATTCGACCCTTGGGTCACAATTTGACGACCACTGGTCTGCTCTTTATTGGTTTCTATATTGGCATCACATCTATAGACAAGTGCAATGCCTTAACTTTTTTAAGCTTTTCACGACCACTATTTTTCATCTTACACTTCATCGGCTGGAAGTCAATAAATTATACTAAAAGATGAGAAAATTATATTTGTGTATTACATATTACCAATTCTAATATATTGAATATGTTTATAGAAATAATATATTACTATTAAGATATTATTTTTTTAAATATTTATTTCAAAACTCAGCACTCTTTGAATTCATGCTCATTCAAACATTTCTTCATTTTATGGAATCATTTCCGCCTTTTCTGTTAATTCTCATCAAAATTATCCAAATATTTACTCTTAAGACGAAACCAAAATTTCATTTCGAATGAACTAATTAAAGACTAATTTTTGTTCTTCTCAAAAAGTACTGGGTTTGCAATCACTAAATAAGATAAGTCTTATAAAAAGATGAGAAAACTCAACCTAACTTCTAAATTATTCAAAGCTTATCAAATGAAATAATTAACTCTGAGTTTGAAATTTTATCACTTATTTATTAGTAATTTCATGATATAAAAACATGGACTACTTTATCAATAAATTCATTAATCTATTATTTTCATCAATAATTTTCTTCTATAAATCATAAAGTTTCAAAACTTCTCTCGATTTAATAAGAAGAATGTTTGTCAAAATGATGAATTTCGAGTATCAAAACTTGATATTTTGTTAGAACAGATACTCAATCAAATAAATATTTGTTATGCTTTTTCGTTATTTGAAGCATCACTTCCTTCCTCATTACTTACAAACATCACTTACCGATAAAAGCGGCTCAAAATCAAGTCAATCATAAATTATCAAGAATTCAAAAAAATTGAAACAAACAAAAGAATTATTTGAATGATAGCTTGATTCTGATTCAGAACATTAAAATTTATTTTTAAAAATAGATATTGTAAAGAATTGTAGTTTTCATAAAGAATCTTTTTTATTCCTTCATAAGAAATAATTTGTTTTTCACAACATAATGAATTTCGTTCACATTAGGATCGCTTCGAGCAAATGGTTGAAAAATTTGAATTACTTCTCATTTGAGTTGAGTGCAACTCTTTTTTCATTGAAAAGCCTGAATAATCGAGTCATTGTCATGTAAAAGACATCATTACTTTTGATTCATTTAATGAAAGAAAGTGATAGGCTTTAAACAATAGCGATCTCCAGGCGATTGTCTTACAATAGTCTAAAATATCAAAAGGAAGGAATGTTTGATATGCACATCAAGTTTTATTACATTTGGGCCTTTTTTAGTGCGAAAAAAGGAACAAAAGCGAAGAATGTTGAAGTCATTACAGTATTTTAGTTGTATAAGAGTTTCATTTGCAAGTAATTTCTTCAGTAATCAATGAGGCTTTTGTCTAACCAGAAAATCTGCGGCTGATATCAGAGAGTGTCTAAGACTTGGTGAACAACAAAGTTTGTTACACAGTATGATATGGAAGCTTAGGATTTACTTAAATGTAAGTTAGCATTAGAGCAAAACATGGACGAGTGGTCCCTATGAGTGATGCGTGACTCGAATCATAATGGGATCAATGGATTGAACCGAAGAAATGCGGGAAACCATATGAAATCTTGCTATGAATATAAATTAATGATATTGACTGTACTTAAATTTATTCAAATATAAATAATGGTTTAAATAAACATCTATTTGCTTGAGGTGTTATATGAATACTTTTGCTCTTAAATTGATTCGTAAAACTAAGTTAATAATTATGGGTAAGTTTGAAATTAGATTTTTTAGCTTTTGTATGATTCTAAAATTGTCAAAACGATTACTGAAAGCCTGTTCTGGTGAAGAAACATGACTGAACACAGAAAAACAAAGAGAATGTGAACCGTCCTTAAGAGAGTTAGGGTAAGAGAATTGGATTTAGTATGTAATTTAATGCACTAAAAGGCATTACGTGACGCAAGTATTGCTTAAAAGCCAATATAGCTGTATAACTTCATTCATTTCCCTATACATTCAATCTTTTCGGTGTTAGCATTGCTCCAAAGTTGTGCCAAAACTTTCAAATGAAAGTTAGTAGACGTAAAGGGTATCAAATTTAATTTTCTTTCATTTTTTCAGAGCGGACTCTTGGGTATATTTATCTTGTTAGCTCTTAACTATTTTAGCACCAAATAGTATTGCCCTCAATATTACTTATTATATGAAAGCAGAGTCTCTTAACATTTCACTAAACGCTAAACCTTAAGGAATAAGTTTTTGATATTTATATCCAATAACGTACAAACATTGATACGATATGTGCTTCGTTGAGTGCATTAAGTCGTAACTACTTTTAGTAAACGATACTGAAGTGATTATCATTAGATGTTGACTATTGGTATTCACAACATTCAAACTGTCCAAAACAACTGCTGTCAATTAGATAAAAAAGATGTTTCTTTACTTCATTTATAAAGATCGTTATATAACATCAGTTATACTTTTATTCATTAAAATAATAATCTATTTTGCATAATGTGAGCAAAAGATAGAGTACTGGTATAGCAATTAAGTGCACAAAATGAAAATTATGACATTTGTATTAATTATTCGCCAAAATTTTATATCTAATAATGAAAAGTAATGTGCGTTCACATTGTTTTCAACCTTTCAAATGAAATTTAATTGCATTACAAAAGATGATACAATAAGTACTGGTATTATATTAAACTTCATTATAAATTTGTTGTATGAAATTGATTAGTTTTCTATTTTAGTTCAGAAATCTAAGTTGTACTGCAGTTCAGCTCAAGTTCTTCGGCTGATCTTCAGATTTCGTGTCTATGAAATGTCCTTAAATTGATCTAAAATATTGAGGTCTATAAACAAGTGTCAAAACTGATGAGATTTATATAATAAATGAGAGGGAGTGCAAAATAATGTACAATTCAATGAAATCAAATTCAATCGACTGTAAATTTGAATGGTCTTTGCAATAAAGCTTCAGCTCATCTCTCATTTTCAATAAGGGCTCCTAAGTTTCCGTCTTTGATATATTGGATTGAATTCTTTTTAAAATTCCATTTGTGATTAGAAAATATGCTCATTTCATGGATTTTTTGAGGAGTCCTATCAATCTATTGATTATTAAAATGCCTGTTTTACCGTATATTATATATAATATATATATATATTATAATAGAAAGGGTGATTCCCCTTAACTTCCGTATTCACTTCAATTCCGGATGAATATTAATTTGGTGACAAATACCTCAATCAATTAAGTTTGAAAGCCTCGTCATATTTACTGGAAGTAATGTTCTGGGCATTAAAGCTGTTTAACTCAAATACGATTTTTATTCCTCTTTCAAACTAAATAACAGCATAATTTGTTGTGCAATGCAATAGAATTTGCTATATTTAGAGAACTGCTATCTTCATGCATGGAATGCCATTTATTGCATTATATCATCCTTCGAGCACTCTCTACACTACATATCCATCGATTCTTAAATAGCAAAACAGTAAACCCTGAGGTCTATGTTATCGAATGTTCACCAGAATTCTAACTCAATGCTAACTCTATGCCAGCACTACATTAAAATAGAGATTTGAAGCATCAAACGGGTAAACCGTATGCATATTTATGAGACCATTTGATTTCAATTTGCTGGTCATTTCATTTGAATGACTTTATGTAAATAGAGAAGTGGTCCGCCTTTTCTCGATCCCAATTACTTATATAATTAAAGTTAGTATTTATCACTTTTATTTAGATGATAATAAGAAAGTATGAACAATATTTGATTTAAAAAACTATAAAATACTTAGAGTAACAAAATATTGGTTACTTAATAATTGACAGCAAATCATTAAAGTTTGTTAACATGAAATCGCGTCAAACTTACCTGTTGTTCGATATAATAATCTCTTTGTTGAGTATACGCCGCGTCTCTGTTGGCATATTATCTTCACTTTCGTCAGAGTGACTGAGCATCGAATTCGCGTTCAGACTATCGCCTAAAGTAAACATTACATTATTCTGACTCTCAGTTCTTCGATCTGTGTTATTATCTTTGAAAACAATAAGAGCCTTATTGTGTGTATTAAACTTACTTTTAGAAGAATGCATGCGCGACAAAGACCTCGAACGAGGTCTTATTGTGACAGATGTTGTCCCAACTCTTTGACTATTAGTATCAATGCCTAAATTATTTTGTTTTCCGTCTTTCAATATATTTTCACTTTTACTATTAGTATTTATGCGCTTAAGATCAATAAAATAAGGCGAAAAAAGATATTTCTCTGTGTTTAAGACTCCAGTATTCGAACGACCCATTGCTTTATCTTTTGCTGAAATCATTTTTGGATTTGTTTCTGAAGGCTTTGTCATTTGTTCATCCAATTTTGAGCTATGCTTTCTCCGTTCGCTCAAACTTTTATCTCCTTTTAAGCTCGTTTCTTGTGGTACATCTTCTTCTTCGTTTTCAGTCGTTTTCAATTTTTCCGATTCTTTAGACTCTTCCTCTTTCAATACTTCTGTCTCACATTTATTGTCAGCACATTTTTCATCATTTTCATCATTAGATTCATTTGTTTCATCGTTAGATGTTTTATCACTTTTCCGTTTATCACTTTCTTCTTCATCTTTGGACATATTTTCCTGTTGTTGTTGTTCTTCATTCTCTTGTTTCTCATCATTTTCCTGCTCTTCCTTATTGTTTGATTTCTTTTCTGCTTCTTTTTCTTTCACTTCTTTAGACTCACTTTCACTTTCATCATCTTCTGAATCATTCTTAGTTTTGTCTTCAGATTCTTCATTAGCGTTCGAATCGTTTTTCTCATCGGCATCATTGACACCGCTTTCATCTTTATTAGTCGTTTGCTTTTTTTCATTTTTATCTTCGATCACCTCTTCTTCGTCCAGTTCTTTTTCTCCGTCGTCAACAGTTCTTTTGTTTTCTTCCTCCGATTCATTTTCTTTGTCATTATCGTCTTCCTCTTTATTATCAGTTGCTTTTCTAAATTTATCATTTTCTTTATCAATTTTATGTAGAAAGTCGTCGTGATTCTTAAGAAAATCTCCTCCGGTTTTATACTCTAATTCTGGTTCATCTGATTCTATATCTGAATTATCATCAATTTTGCTCTCTTTAGACACCTGTTGATTCGATTCATTCGTGTCTTCAAATTCAATCTTTTTCTGTCCCTCCAAATCTTTTTCATTTTCATTCGCAAATTCTCTGTCAAAATACTTCTCTAATTCATCAGCACTTATATCAACCTCTTGTTCAAACTTGGATTTATCCCTGTCCTCATTTTCACCCTCATCAATATTTCTGCTTTCGCTTACTTTATGTTTAGGTATATCTTGTTCTTCATCGTCATCGAAATTTTCCTCTTTATGTAATTCAGATGATTTGTCGTTTTGATCTTTGTTATTGGTTTTTTCAAATGGTAGATAAATGTCTGGTGAGTCAGGAGGTGATGGAGAGCCGATTCGTGATGGCTTAAAATCTTCATCATTAGACGGCAACATTTCAGTGATCTCTGTTACAACAGACACTTCTTTCTTAAAGGGAACATTAAATCGTCTAATTCTTTGATCAGGCATTTGTGGCCTTTGTTTCTGCGGGTCTTTACCATGAAAAGGATCGAATTGATGCGATTGTTTAATGATATGCCTTTTCTGAAATGGAAATTCGTGCTGATCTCTATCCCTATGGAATAACAATGGCATTGAACGAAGAGATATTGATTGATGTGGAATATTGTGTTGACGTTGAATTGCGTGCTGAACGTTATGCTGCGGATAATTCTGAATATTTCTCTCTATATTTTTATCGCCTCTGTTCTGATTTTGTTGATTTTGAATCGGATAGTATTTCTCCATCACTACATTTGACTGTATTTGTGGATCTGATTCAGATTGAGTAAATCGATGCTTAAAATGATCTTTATTTTGGCGCTGATTTACATTAGGATTGTTTTCAAACTGACTTTTACTTTGAATATAAACATCTCGTTTTGGCTCTGTTTCAGTCAATTGAGAATGAGTTGGATATCGTTGTATTTCAACTCTATTTTTCTCTAAATTCACAGGTTCTTCAGGCTCTTCTGGTTCTTCTTCATCTATGGTTTGTTGTGTTTGATATCGATGCAGTTTTTCATGAGGTTTAGGAAAACGCCTTTCATTTTCTTCTGTATTCAAATTCGTTGAATGTGTTTCAAATCTTTGTACTTTAATTTCTTGACGATTTTTAGGAACATGACTATTACGTTCAGTGTCTTTCATAGCTATATTCGGAAGAGGAGTTTGATGTCTTCGTCTTTCTTCGGGATTATAAATAATATCTTGTCTTTTTTCTTCATTTCTAGGATGAGTCTTAAATGACTGCATATCTTCACGATTTTTAGGCAAATAAACAAAATTTTTAGGCTCTTCTTTTCGGATATTAGGTGAGAAAGTCTGATATGGTCTAATTTTTTCACGACTTTGTTCTACGTTAACACTATTTTGTAACTCTTCGTCTTCGTCTTCTTCCTCTATATTCGGAGATTGCGTCTGAAATTGTTTTATTTGATCACGAATTTTAGGAATTCGACTAATACTTATTGGTTTTTCATTCCTGTTCACATTCAATGGCGAACGTGTTTGAAAGCTTCGAACTTCTTCTACATTCTGATGGAATTGGTGTACATGACTCTGATGTGGCATATTTTGCTGTCGAGCAATAGTTGGTCTCGAGTGCATAGCATTCCTTTGATATGGCATTTGATGGTCTTCTTTATGAAACAGTTGCTGTCGTGGATCTGATCTCAAATCTCTTAAGGGAGCTCTAGTCTCATGTGTATTCTGATGCACATCTTGTATACCAATTGAATCAGATCTCATCTGTGGTCGCCCTGAAAACATTTCATTCTGTATAGAGTGTTGCTTATTATGAGTTCCAATATTTGGCTGTCGATTGTAATAATGATTTGTCTGACAGAATACTTGTCCACCAATAGTCAAAGAACTTATAATGTAAAATATGTAACTTTTACACAATAATGAATTATACATTTTAAAGTTATTTCAAATTGTGTGAGTTAAGTGGCATTGATATTATTGAATCAATGCTTTAATAATGAGTACAACATAGGCTTCAATGAGTAAAGTCGATGCACTTCTGTTGAAAGTTGTTGAACAGATGGAAACTTTGTATGCATTGATGAATGGCATTAACTCAACCGAACTCTACGACAACACAAATGAGTGAAAGTAGAAAATCAAGGGAAAAAACAATTTTATCAATAAGAAATAAATTTTTTCCTATTTTCATCGACAAATCATAACTAGTCTTTATAATAGTGTAGTTTCAAATTAATGGAATTTGTGAAGTTATGACGCGTGAAGTTTGTATAACAAAAATAAAGTATTGGTAATTCTTTAGTCATTCAGAAATGATTCAAAGTGTATGCTATCGTTATTAAATGCAGAGCTCTTTTTTGTTGGGATTATCAAAGCGTATCACTTTCTAATGTTGTTCTGCTTCCTCTATCATCAAAAAACTAATTCTGTACTAATGAAATCAATCTTACATTAATTAAATCACAATCTATACTATTTCTTACAAATCGATAAAATTATATTTAAATGTATTTGTTATACATTGATTGAAATTTAGGAGATTATGTCATTAATTGAGTTTCTATCGAGGTTTCTTTTTTTATGGATCTACTGTATAATCATTAGTTTTTTTTGCACACAATATAGGAAATTAACTATTTTTTTCATCTGATTGTTTACTGTAAGTTGACTTATATTAGAGAAATTGAATAATTGCCATTTCTTATTAAATACTTATTGAAAGTTTGTGATCGTATAGAATTCTTTAATTAATCGAATTATCTGACAAGCAGTTATCAAAGCGATCATTTTTCGCTATAACTTCGATATAATACAATAATGATAGCATTTTGCGTTTAATTAGCCGTCAAAGTATACAAACTATTATATACCAAAAGCATTATTTAACAGAATAACTCTTCAGTTTCAAAACTAATATTTGAAATTTTAAACTCATGTCACAAATCAGGATATTCGCTGATAATTGTTTTTGTTTATTCAGGTTTGCTTTGAAGATTTTCGCCTTATTTTTTGTTTTTGTTCATTTTTTCATATTCTCGATCATCCCCTCCGAAATTCAAATCCATTGAACCCATTCTCTTAATGTTAACCCAATTAAAGTTTATCATTTCATAAACTTAGGTTTTTAAAAATATCAGATATTCTTATCTAAAAAAATAATGAGTTTTTTAATATCATATTTAATTAATCTTTCAAAAACACATTTCTCAAATAAATTTTTGATGCAAATCAATGCTATGCAAATAAACTCAAATAATGGAAGCAAGGATTTTGTTTTTATATCGGAATTTTTCCTCTCAATTATTTAGCAAATGTATGACAAAGTCAGAACTTTTTTCATTCTAATAAAAACGTGACAAAACGTCTTTAAAATCCAAAACTACAGAATTACAATCACTAAGCTTTATATGAATACAAGTACAATATGAAGAATATGTTGATATCATTGGAGAAAATTTTCAAAAGAATTTTGGAGTTATTCATGACTTGAAAGTTGAATCAAATTTAAAATATTTAATATTTCCTATACTTTTTCATCAAAATTGAAATGTAAAAAATATATTTTTCTTTTATTATTCATAACGTCAATGAAGCTCAATATAGACGTAAAACTTTTTTCGGGCCGACAATCGAATCACATTTCTATATGTGTTTTTCGATTCTTATTTTTGATGATTTCCTGGTTAATGTTTTTTTCTTTTCTTCATTTCTCAAAACCAACTTTTTTAGATTTGATCTGAAATGAGACGCATTTACCAAAAATGTTTGTCGACTGTGTATTTTGTATGATAAATGACATGATTTCTGCTGTCAATGACCACTTAATATACCATATCAAAGGATAAGTTGAGATCTATTTCGATTTCGTATTGAAAAAAGTCTGAGAGAAAGTTTGTGCAAAAGAATCCCCATTTGAAGAAGTCATGCGTGTATTAACTGATTTTGTAACTATAAACTTAATCACTCAATTTTTCACAGTAAACTGGATCATGTGAACCAATATAATAATAAATTACATTAAATTAACTGCCATTTTCTGACATCATAATGTAAGTAAGTTATGTCTATAACTTTTTCTAAATAAAAACTTATCGGCAAATAAGTTATTTATTTTTAAATCACATTTATTTTCAAGCGAAGTCATAAAACTTATTTGTGACGAACGATCGATTTAAGAGATTTTTTTCCATTTAATATACTTTAACTCATCAAAAAACTCTCGATATGATTATGAAAATCTGAATTTTAATGAACTTACCTTTGGTAACGTTGAAAGAAGTGGACCCGGAATCGCCTTTTAAGTCATGTTGAAAGAACGGGCCATTTCTTCATGTAAAAGTTCGGAATATAAATTAGGGCATTTTTAAAGAACTGAACACAGAAGTAATGATAAAATTATTGAAAACATACCATTAAAAGTTATGATTATGAAAGCCTGAAACTACTATCACTAGTTATACTAAATTCATTATTGTTAAGGCAAACATTTTCTCTAAAGTAATATTAATGACTTGTAATAATTACAAATTTTTTTAGTGAATAATGATAATAACCAATTAAATTTTGAAAACAATATAAAATACAATATATACGATAAATTCAAATATTACGTTTGAAAATTTGAATCTCGTTTACTTTCTATAGTCACAGATCTTTGAAAGTATTCCAAAAATTTAGGGATTGTTGAAAAGTTAAGTAATTAATACTATACACAAAATATCTTATCGTTATTTTGAAGGTTTGGTTTCAGTTTCTGGAGACAAAAACTTTGATTTCATGCCTATCTTTTGACAACTGATTTGTTCCCAGAAAGGGATAAATTTTTGAAAAACTTATGCATGAAATTTATCGGAATTTTACATTAAAATTCCATAAAAATATTTGAAGATGAAAGTTTGGGAAATGGTCAACAGGTATAATCATATCAAATTTTACAGATTAGGTCTGGGATTAAATTTTAAGTTTGGTTCAAAATAGCTCAATGAAAGGGTGTTTTGACATAAATTAAAAGTAATTTTCAAATATATCGAACTTTTGAAGCGAATGTACTAATACTTAACAACATTTGAATTATACTTCAATTGAAGATATCTCTTAATTTGGTATATGATATGTAAGCTATAATATTGTTAAAGTAAACAGTATTTCATTATTCGTCTCTTTCTCTCTTGAATCCAAAACTAATATCAAACTCTGTTTTGCCGTATAGAGAGTTTGAGTAAATGCTCAAAAGCACAAAATGTATATTTCAATATTTCGTAAGACACACGTTTTTCATATAAATTCGATTTAGATTTCAAGTGAATCATAATTATAGAGCTTGAGAGCATAGTTTTATAACAATCACAACACTTAAATTCAAGCGAAAGGAATGCATTCCTGAAGAATTTCGTCTAAAAATAATCTTATATTTAGCAATTGAATAATGATTTCGTGCAACTGTTTCACTAGAAATAGTGTTCACTTCGATTTTTATCGATTCATGAACTGACCTTTCATTGTTTGAAAATTATTTATTTAGTAAATGACGAAAAGACTTGCATTGAATCAGATCTGTCTTCATTTAAGAACATTTTTATGTTATTGAAGACATTCCAATTGCATGCATCGGAGATATAAACTATTTATTCAAATCTGTTTTCAAATACAACAAACTTTTGTGATTCCGAATAAGCTGTAAAAAGCACTAATTTATTCATTATTGAGTTTACTATTTCCTCCGAAACTTTGAATTTTCAAAACTGTTTACTTCTTTGATTCGGTTCTGTGACAAATCCTCGCGAGCAAAAACCTCGCGAACAAAAACCTCAGCTAATTTTCGAAAAAACTCTTCCAATTTTTTGAATTCAAAAATTTTAATATCTGCAATAATTGAAAATTGATTAATAGTTTAGTTTTTGAATTAAAATAATAATTCATATATTTTTTAATTTAATTGACTTTTTCATATTTATATTCCTTTAAAAATTCAAATTAATCAGCATTTATTTGAGTTTTTATATTTTAAAACCATACTGACTGCATAAAAAAAGTTAATTTCATCATTAACTTAATTAAGGGTTATGTTCTAATTCATTCAAATCCATTATCGAATAAGTTTATCATACATTCACGTGGTTTTTGTTGGCGAGGTTTTTGTGCGCGAGGACTTTGTTCGCGAGGATTTTGTTCGCGAGGATTTTGTTCGCGAGGATTTGTCGTGATACCTCTGATTCAAACACTGCAGTAGTGTTTCACGCATTCAATAAATTGAGAGTTTGCAAAAAATGTTTAAATTCAATGAATAAATACTGAATCTTAATTTTTTTTTATTTGATTTTTTGTAACATTCAAACAATTTTAAGACTTGAATGGGAATTCCTATTCTTTAAATTAAAGCATTACCATTTTTACTTCTTCAAATATATGAGTATATTTAGTTGATTTGTCAAATATAAAGTTGTTCTTGATTTTAGATTTAATTTGACTTTTGATCTGTTACTTTCATTTTACTTCATTCAAATTATTTTTGCTTTTAAGATTATGATTTATTTTCATTTCTACTGAGTTGTGAATTAATCTACTATTACTTTACATTTACAATAATGATGGCTTGAATCGAACATAATGTGATTGTTGTTTGGTATTTTTTATAATTCCAAAAAACCATTCGTATGAATACTTTAGGGTATGTTTTTAATGAAAATTATCTGTAAATATAAGACAATTGTTTGTTCGATACGCGAGCAAAATCAAAGCAGTTAAAAAATTTCCCATAGAAAAGCATTAGTGGGAAAAAGAAAGCTCATTAATTCAACCACTGACCAAATTTGGTCAAAATTTCTTCGCTGTTACACAATCTCATGTCATATTGATTTGAATGATACCGGTCTGTATTATGTCCAGGTATAGAGCCTATAAGGGGTCAGACAGACAAATAGATAAACAAACTTTTGGATATTATTATATAGGATGATAATGTATAAGATATTTGTGTGAAATAGAAGTTTGACGGATTTTTCTACCTTAAAATCTAAAAAATAACGCATTGCTATTAATTATTCGGAAAAAACTATCGGGTGGTATTTTATATCCGTAAAATATTTAAGAAATAAAAAGTCAATTTTTTAAAATATTGATATCTCTAATATATAAAACATTAAAAAAGAGATAAAAGAAATCACTGTTGTATATAAAA
>JAQFXV010000767.1:0-18122 GCA_034694065.1 Camisia spinifer
ACTTATTTTCCAGCAAATTGAATAGAAATCTTTTGGGATATTAATCAATGAATAAATAAACTATTTATTCAAAAAGTCAGAATACTCTAAATAATGATCCATTTGCTTATTGATATTAATTTAAGATTTTTAAATAAAAATTGAAATCATGGAATTTCTTTACTTTATTTTTATCATTGATCAGGAACTTTTGAAAGACTTATTTATTCGTTGGGAGTTTTTTAATTATTCCATGAGTTTTGAACATTAATTTAAAATCCTTTAAAAATAAAGTGTTTGAAGCATTACATTGAAGTTTAATTTATGTCTTAAAGCACTCGGAATGCAGTTAATCCGATAGTAAGAGTAATATTTGAGCCAAATTGAAATGTCAACCGTAAGACATGCATATCTATGTCATATTTTATGCAGATTTTAAACAAGATTTAAGCGAAAAAAATCTATCAACATTTGATTTGATTTTTATTGTTATTTAAATTAAGTTAAGCCTAAAGATAATTTTCTGATTAAGTTTTCTTGATTTATCAATAAGTTGGAGTAATTGGATATTTATAAGCGAAAACAATATGATACTAGAGTTTAAAGCGTTTATCAAAATATATTTAACTGATGGCATTCAGGTATAAATCATTAATATGTATTCATTTACAATTATTTCAAATCCTAAGGCCGTATTTAAATAATATGTATAAATGGTATAAAAATAATGTAATATACGATAGAAAAATTGGCAGTTTATTATGATTTTCTTGTTTGAGGCCACGGCCAACTAATTATTATTAAAGATATGTCGGGTTACTAATCAATTATAAGTGTCAGGCAGTATGAGATATTCATATAAATTGGAAGCCTTCATAATTCGATGCGAAATTTCCATAAAAAGCATATACACAGTAAATAAGAGCCGAATTTTACGCGTGAACATTAACTTGTTTAGAACCGACCACATCTATCAGTTGTCTTGAATGGAAAACAACAACTATAGTTCGCGGACCAGCTCTTTGTGGCACAAAACGAAGAGTATGTGTGATAGTTTCGCCGGGTTGTATGTCACGGAATTTGATTTGCATCGGACGAACAATTCCGGGCCCTTCTATAGTAAAAGCGCACTCTTGTAGTACACGTTTAATTGGATTTGTCAGCTGTATCTCTAGTCCGAACTCTCGGCCAACCGCTAGTTCTCCGCGAGTATTAACTATTAGTTGAGGCTTTTCTACAGTGAAGTCGTCCTCTTCTGACCAGGTTTGCTGAGTTTCTTTAACAGTTGCGATGGCATATATTTTCATCATTGAATAATCTACAAGTTTATCGAGATAGTCATCTGAGTTGACACGAATTCTATACACTTCCTCTGTTGTAAAAAAAATCAAATTGTTTGAGAAACAGTTATGACAATACCGTATAAAATATGTTCATTCAAACAATGAGTGAAAGACAATAAGACAAATCCAAAACTTTTAATGAATTAGTCCTTGAAATTGATAATTAATCTTATATAATGGCTTGAATGAGAAAATAATTGCTCTGTTCAAGGGTTTAAATGCAGTCAAAAACATTGAAAAGTCTCCAAATACAATGATATTTTTTATTGATTTTATCTTTAATTCTATTACTACTGAAAATACCATATCATTGCATAATCTTATAATTTCTTGTTCTTCATTTATTTACTGTCTAAATATCATTTTTTTATGCATTGTTTGTCATTCAGATTAACAAACTATAGGAAAACAAATGCCAATACTTTATGTCATTAGAATAACAATAAATCCTTAGATTCAAATGTTTGTAGTTTTTCATTCAATAGTTTGTCTGATTATTAAGAACTGGCTTTTTATTCATGAAATGCTATAAAGTTTATGGGAGTAAACTTTGCTTAAAAAAATGATTGAATTGAGTGTTTGACTGATTAAACTGTTTAATACTAGTAATAATTTTGTTGTGATGAAAAGAGGTGGAAAAAGTGATGCTATGAATTGAAGAAAAGTTATAATGAATGCTTACTTTGATATGGTTGTAAGAGAATGATTTGTCTCTCTTGTTTGATTTTTCGGGCTAATATACCGGTATAGAAGAAACTGCTTGCACTTAAAGACAAAGTAACTGTTCGTAATTTCCCGATTCTGTTTGTCATTTCCACCTGAATATAAAATGGGTTTCCAATCAATACTTTTTCGATATCTACTAAGTCGAAATCCACGTCTTCTTTTCCGGGTGCGGGCAATTCGAAAAGGAATGAAAGTCCAGCGCCTAAGAAATTGTCAAATTTTAATTAATTGAATAAATAGAGTTTTATTGATATGGAAATTAAATTGATTGAAATTTGAGCCAATTATACATAGTTGTAATTTATGTAAATTAGAATCAAATAGTATCTAATTTGCAGACAAATTAAATAAATATTATACTAAAGATTATGGTGAAATACTGACCTCTGGCAGCATTAAGCACTGCCATTCTTTCCTCTTCTGTCCCTTCTTTAAATTTATACAAATCGGTGATATCTTCCGCATCAGAAATGCCTCCATAATCGCTTTCGACGCCAACCCTTTTAGTGAATAGTTTTCTGCCAACACTAAAATAAATTACAAAATATTAATAAGTTTCATGTCATACATAATTAAATGATAATAATTCACTGATATTTCCTCAAAGAGTTTAAAATTAGTATTTAATTCCGGATTTTAATTTATGATTTTAGTTTTCAAACAAGTCATTAAAGAAAGCAAAAATAGAATATTATTTTCTTTTTGAAAAATGTTAGTTGAAAAAAAAATTTTGCTTTTCTCTCAAAAAATTGCTGTTTTGTTCGAAATTATTATTAATGAATTTTAAAGAGAGATTCATAGAAAGGAATTCGAAGATCACGAACTAGTCTGAAGTTATAGTTCAAGGAAAGTGAGTGTTATCTGAAAGAGAGCTCATTAACATCATTAGTATGTGTATAGAGGGTATTGAATGCATAAAAGTGAAGAATATGATTATATTTATAATAAAGGTGCGGGAAAGGAATAATATTGTGGTTATCTTAAAATATATCATCAAAACTGCATGTGCTTATCATTAATGACAAAGACATTGAACTGATTGATGATAACGTACTGGTATTTGTTGGTTTTGATTTTTTTCCATCCAAGTTCACTCGATTCATCGAGTTGCCAGTGGACCACATCTGAATTGACTTCAGCAAAAACGAAGGGCACGTCATAAGCCATGCCTACCTCTCCCTTACGGATAGCCTCCAGAGATGCGGGACCTGTTTGATAGATACCGCTCACATCACTTGATTCTTGTGGAGTGGCGTCAATCACTTGCCAGCCTCCATACCCTGGCGGTAGATCTGGTCTATAATTTGGATAATTTTAAATTGTTATTCAGGAAATCTTTTATTTTCAATTATCTATAAATTATTTATAAATTTATTAGAATTTTATAAATAACCACAACTTCAAAAATATGGTTATTGACAGTTATTTAGAAAATAGAAGCCCTACCGAGACATCCAGCAATCGGTCCACACATGAAAATTCCAGATTGAGTCGGAATTAACATCAGAAATGGGTTCGCCTTCTTTTGTGAAAAATTTATCTACAGTTAGACTATCGTCTGTGTCGTGCGCGGACACAAAGTTAGTGATTGTACGGGCAGGTATTCCAAGTGCGCGACACATAGTCGTTGTCGAGCCCGCAAAAACCCAGCACTGACCAAATTTAATTGGTTCGCCATTATTTCTTAGATATTGTTCGAAAATAGGAGCACTTCCAGTCCACTGCCAGGGGGCGTTCCCATCATTGTAATTACCAGACCAGTTACCGACTAATAAACCATTATCATCATGACTGTTGACCATCGCAGCGACAGAACGAACTACTTTGACAGGATTGGCTCTCGCCGTATAGTCTAATCGTGTTTTCTCCATCATATACATAACTGCCGGCAAAACTGAGTCTGCAAACTGAGTAAACATCAAAGTGGTTACAAATAAGTCAAAGTCCTCAAAACTTAACCTAATATTACTATTTCAAGAGCATAACTGTGTTAATGATGATGTTCTATAATTATTCAAAATATTATGCAACTAAACTTGAATTTGAATACCTTTTAGCTATATATAAACATTTTCTCTGTTTGAACTGGTTTTGATTTTATTAAAAAAATTTGAAAGTGAAAGGACTCACCTGTCCATAAACCCATTGACGGCCTTTAGGCTTAGAATGTGAACCAATATAAATTTTTCCGACATCGTTGAGCACGTATTCGTTTCTTTTCGCTTCATCCGGCAGATAAACTGCATCATCTATTATTCATTCGTTCAAAAAATAAAAGAATTTAATTATAATCAGCATTTTATTGATAGTGAGAAAGAAGTTGGGACACGATTTGATTACGAAAATAAGGTTAGCTTTTGCTTTTTACATGAACATTTAAAATCCTCATTTTTCTTTATTATCAGTTGAGCTTTTGGCTAATAAGTCTGCTTTTAACCAAATTGGCCCGTTTCGGGTTTGACTCCCGGATAGACACATCTTTATATAGATATATTTGCTCCTCATTTCCGAACTAAGCATTTGGGTTCGAAGATGAATATAAATTAGTTCATTAAAATGGATACCAGCTTAAGCTGATCGAGTTAACCAATCAAAGTTTTGATTGCATTTCATAAAAAGTAAATTTACATTTAAATATCATGAAACTAACAAATTCCCAAAAATGAATAATTTTTCGAAAGCTATAGATTAAGTTAATAGCTATGCATTTGAATAATAAGTTTGCATGTTTGGCATCGATTTTCGTTACCTTTATTCCATGCATTGAAGAGAACATAAATGTTTTGTTTGACTTCAAAGGATTTGATATTTCGTGATCCCTGTTGTTTAGTAGAGACACGTAAACGATAAACACCGACAGCAACATCAGCAGGTACGTTAACGTGTATTGTGAGAGTAAGACCATCGACATGTTGAGTACGAGCATCCCATTTGGTGGAGTCTTTGGTGAAATCTTTATTGTTGGAAATGGGCAAGTAGATCAAGGTTCCTTTGCCTACCTGTGGACGCGCTCCTAAAATCATGTGACAATTTCTAATTATTCTTAAGAATCACAATCTCTTGTTTATTAACTGCTATCACTTCAACCCTAATTTTATTCTTTTAAAGCTTAATAATGAGTTGTTTTAAGCGTGACATTAAGTAATAAACAAATAGTTGGTAAATAAAGTTTTGAAGGGAAACTCATTTTTCGATTAGCATAACAATCATGTAAACTATTTCTCTATCATTATTTCTAAAATAATTTAAGTTTCAAACATACCAAACATAAATTCCAGCCTTATTTTATCCCGATTCTGGTCATACGGCCCATTTAGTCGAATTGCTAAGTAAAACGGGTCACCTCTTCGTATAACAAGCGATGGATTTGTATTATCAACTATTTCGTATTGTGTTGTGTGATGTGTTTTTGCGTTATCTCTCGGAAATAGATCGACACCAACAACTTCATTGGGCGCGGGGCCGGCTTTATGAACAAAATTAATAAATCAACAAAATACTCATATATAATAAACATATCAAATCATAAGGGAAAGTGTGTGCGCTTTTGTGCACAATTTCATGCTAACAAAATGAAACCGTGTTTCAATAATTCAAGTGTCAATCAAGAATTTTTAATCATTATAACCGTTCGTTTCATACATCAAAATCCGATTTGACTTATATTATAAGTCATAACTAAAAAGAAATTCTAGTCTTACAACTTTCACTTTAACAGTATTGCAGAAAAAGGTTTCTTGAGCTCATAATGTTATTGTGACTCTAAAATCCCTTTTTTAGTTTATTCTTAACAATAATGTCATTACTATATGTGGGAGCTGTAAAACCAGATATGCTAAACATTTTATTGTATTCGAAATAAATGAAGATAAATATTATTTTCACTATCACTATCATGTTTTATTTCATTATTTAACAGAAGAACACTTAAATTTAATCCTAATTATATCCTACATCGTATATTTTGCTACAAATAAGGAGTTCTTCGAACTCAAACCTCTTAAGATTCTACTGCTATAAAAATGTTCAACACATCGAAGCATTGCTTAATAATTATACGTTAATTCATTACTATAGTTAGTATAAAAGTTCAAATAGCATATTAAGAGGGAATCAAAAGAATTTTGATGAAAGGTTCCTTTATGCCGATGAATAGACCGATGTATTCAAATGAAAATTAATTTATAAAAATGAATTTCTCTTCCTTTGCTAAACTGGCAAAAATAAACTAAACTTTTATTGATGACACCTTCAGGAAGAAACTTATGAGAAATAGAGATTTATTGTTAAATGAATGTTGAAAATGAAGATAAAGTTAAAAGTTATTATACATCAGTAAAAATGAATTGAGATATTGTTGAAATAAAAATAGTTACCCTGTTTTGAGAGCGTGTCTCATATGATAAGAAGATCGTAAACTTAAATAAAGTGATGCTTTCACTCTTTAATTATATTTCTAGTTCAAAATTTTCTACTTATTTTGATTAGTATTTGAATACAAAGATTGTAATGATTATTGGGTTAGAGTTTTGAAAGTAGAATAGAATTTGAAAGAAGTGGTTTATCGATGAAGTTATAAATAAGAGAAGTAAAAATAACTCACCTGGCGCATTTTGAATTAATTCTTTATGAAAGAGAGGATAGTGCGGATAACGATATGGCACTCTAAATGCATGACTTGAATTTGGCAGAAGTAATAAATTAATAAATAATAGTGAGAAAAATAACACAGATTTATGCAATTTTTGCATGGAAATTGTCAAGACATTTGAATAAGTTTGGCAGTTATGCCTAATGTTATTAGTTGAGGATCTAAAGACTAGCTTTGGCCAATGGGCGATGAACATAGCACTGGTGGACGCACACCACCAAATCCATTGAAAGTCACACATTATTAAACTTTCTTTTCTAACTTGTATTTATTTCTGGTCAGCTCTTAAATATCATCAAAATAACTTTCAATTAGAAGTTATAACTTGGCTGACCAACAAAGTGAAAGCATAACACCTTATAGAGGACTCAACAACAGGCACACTGAGACTGAATCTCTCGAAAAGTTGTTTTGTGGCACTAGAAGTGCTTTCTAGTCAAGAACGAAAGTGAATGGGGAAGGACAACAAAAGTAGGCAGAGTATATATCAGCTGGTTTTCATTTGCATTCTTGCGTAATCCACAGTTGCAATCAATGCTTTAAGCCATTAACCGGTGCTTCAATTGACCAGAATTGCTGCTTTTTGATCCGATCTGGGGATGGGCCAAATCTCTGAAATTCCCTTATTTTTATTTTATAATACTTCTACTTTCAAACATTTACTCACTTTATCTCCTTTTCCAAAACAATTTTTTATCACTTCAAAAGTACCCCTTTTTATAATCACAATATCATTGATTAATTAGAGATTTACAATATTTTCCTCTCTTTGTCTATTTATGGAATTGAATCTCATTTAATAGAACTTTAAAATGACAAATCAGTGTTTTTTGTTTACATAAATGCGAGTCACGTAAACTTTAAAGGCTTGAAGAGTTAAGAATTATGGCACCACTCAGTTTCCAATCATTATTCACATTAACCAAAAACTGATTTTTTGCTTCAAAATTTATAATAACACTAAATTATTAGTTATTGAGCGAAAAAGATGTTGAGTCAACACAATAGGTAATTGCAATTATTGATGCAATAATGAGAATAAAATTTCACTGAATAACCTCATTCTGGTCAGCAAAACATTAATAAACATCTATAATAAAACATACTTTCTTTGAGAACAGTATTTAATTATAATAATGAAAATTACTTGTTTGACAATCTCTTATTTGAAAACATCACACATAAAGTAATTATACTGAATATTGAAGAAAATGAATAGAATTTATATGTGCGTAAAAATGAAGAAAAATCAACTGATGTGTTGATTATAAGGCATTTATTCACCAATTCGAAATGGTTTAAATTGAAGATTGAGATTTTTTGTGTAAATGCAAGTAAGTTGTAATGATTTTGTCGGCCAAGGGCGACAAATTGTATGCTCAAAAACCTTCTTCAAAAACACTACGAATGTATCGGTTATTCATAAAATCTTTTTTCAAAGAGTGGGAATACCTGTTAGAGTTAAACTGATAATTGTCGATATATTGATAGAAAATGCAAAAAAATGCAAAAACCTTTAATTTTAAAACCTTATTAGTGCACTTCAAATGCACTCTTACTAATATGAATTTTATTATTTTTGTATCCAAAGCTGCCCACAAGAAGTGAAATGTCATTTTGCATACAAGGACACAAAAACATTTTTCCTCAAAAAATGCTTAAAGCAGATAACGATAGTCAATGAGACACAGAGCTAAATATCGAAACAAAGCTTATGATTATAATAAGAAACAGGCTTTTTGTAAAAATTTGATAAAATGCAGGTTAGCAGACACAAAACATTATTCGTAAATCGAATATTTTGCTTCAATTAGATGTAATTTAGGCTACATTCAAATCCTCCAACTATTTGCGAATATATTTATTGAATATTAACCCTGAGAATTGAATTTTCTTTGAAAATTAACCCTCAAAACTACTTAACCTGATATAGGGGTAATAGAAAATATTCATCTATACCCTTTAACCAAACATTCTTGAACATTTTGAACCCGCGGGTGCGGATTAAAACTACTCTCTGACTGTCATCATTGGCTTTGAACAATATTATGATTCTAATCGGGTACCAAAAGAGTAGAACAAATTATTCAAATATTTAATTTTCGAATAATAGATGTTAATTGAATGCATACACTGCCTGACTGGTCACGATAGGGACTAAAAATATCATGAAAGTTGAGTGATTAATCTGCTCAATAACTTTTGTGTAATAATGCCTATTAGATCCGTATCCGAGAGAAGAATTGATTAGAGAGTGATTATGGTTTAGGACCGGTTCATTGGCTCGAAAAAGGATTGGCTTTAAAGAGTGAATATTAGAGGTCACTCTTCTCCCATTTGATTTGAGGTTTAGTTTTAATACAATCAAATTTCATGGGTTCTAAATGTCATGAGAATGACTTTTATTGCCCTCTTAGCCCGGATTCTATAGGCTTAAAAAAAGTTATTATTTAATGCTTTCAAATAGTTCATGTCTATTTGTCCTCTAAGTATACTGAAAGAGAGGGCAAATCTTGGAATTTTTTTTAGATCGAGCCATCATTATAAGGAGAGTAATAAAATTTCTGAGTCATATTAGCAGTGAAAGTGACCCTTTCTCTGAAGTTCGCCACTAGTCTATTGAATTATCTATTTATAAATTATTCAACCCTTAATGCCTATTAGCATAAGTGAAATATGAAAGCCGACGAACTCACCCAACATTATTCAAGTGCATAATAATTGACCGTTTAATACTTGCATATCTGATTACTTTTTCAAGATCATTAACTCCATGATCGGAATAATTATTTTTCATTGAAATAATCAGAGGATGCCTTTAGAAGAATCTACAAAAACTAATCTAGATTGAGATCTAATTTTTTTCTTCAATTAAAAATTTGCACAATTTCCGGCTCTGAGTTAAATATTAACAAATTGAATGATTAGTAATAATGAAAAGTTGCATAAAGTATAACTACTACTTATTTGAGGTAAAAGGATATATTGCCGAACATATCTTACAATATTTAGTCCATGGCTCTTATTTAAAAGAAATTCCAAGAACATTAGGATGAACGATAGTCAAGGAAAGATACAATCAGTTAATTGCGTAGTAGTTCAGGAAAAATAAAATTTCAGCGAATAAAACCATCATCTTTTGAAGTATCCTTCTTTAAGGCATCTGTTTAGTAGCAAATATTATACTTTTATTGCATAATTAACAGCATTTCTTAAAGGATTTTTAATTCAACAAAACAAAGTTATTGCCACTGTTGAGGTTTTTTGAATAATCAAAACTCATTTACAGCTTCAATGGAATACAGGCTCGAACTTGATTTGAAACTTGAAGTTTTGAACAATTGAATATTATCTTCAGCTCATTATAATTCATATGGAAATGTGTTCAACAATAATGGATTGACCATTAAATTCACTCAATTATGTGATAATAATCGCACTTAAAACATGATTTATAGCGTGAAACAAAATAAAATCTTGTTTTTAATAATTTTATTTTGTTTCAATGATATTTTGCTTGAATGTCAATCACATGATTTAAATGGCATTAAATAAAAGGATATTTTACTAGTATTTTTTGAATCCATAAAATAGCAAAAAAATTCGGATAATTAAAAGGTCATATGATATTCGGAAAATTCAATTCAAGAAAAGCAAAATCTATAGGAATATTGAACAATGTTTCGCCCAATCATTGCCTCAAAAGCAATTAAAATTAATGGTTAAGTCAAAATTCTTAATCCTGTTCAATGATTTTGTTATAAAGTATTCAGATATACAATAAGTACTAATTAAGAAATCAGACGTAATAAGATTCCAAAGTCACAGAAGAATCTTTATTTAATAATTATAAAATTTGTTAATGAATTTGATATTAATTTGTATGTCAATTAGTGATTTAGAGAGGCTTGACTTCCGAAGGGGAAAACCAATCCCTTTCTATTTGCATAAGTCATAATTTATATCTTTCGAATTAAATTATAAATTTAGTGTTTAGGAAATAAAGTAATTTCATTGAAATAATTTTTTTAAAAATATAAACCTCATTATTTAAAAGGATAAATTCCTTTTTTAAATTAGGGAAAATTGAGAATAAATTGCTAACAGAAACTTATTGAAAAACGTATTAACATTTGTATAATTTATCCGCTACTCATTCAATAGAAATAAAATAATTAGAGAAACGAATTTCAACTGAATATAACAGAAGAGATGTTAATAAGGTTTGATTGTGTTTTTCATTGATTAATGACATTGAGTATTGCACAAAACTAGTAGAAATTTGAATACCTGTTAGTCTTCTTCGACCTATAACTTAATTTACTTTATATTATGTTTACCAACAATTGAATATCAAAGCAAGTGATTTCATAATAAGCAAAACTTAAAAGCGTCACAATAGCCAAGATTGATGGCCTGCTGAACCTTTTAATTTTGCTAGAAATCCCATTTCTATTTATCGTTATTAATGACGAAGACATTATTTCATAGATGAGAGCTTAATAGGTCAAGGTTTAGAAGTTTATTAAATTATGACCGTAAAGATTTGTCGATGATTTCAATCAATTCATCCTTAAATTAGCGCTTATGCGCATTAACTAAAAAAATCTCGATTTTCAACACAATAAGTTTGAAAAATTGAGCTTTGAATACAATAGACTTCAAGTGATACTTTGAAAAAATACCAGACATTCCTAAACAACCTTCACTTTCATTGAAGGATAAATATAATTTGAGCGCATCATATCCGTGGGCTTATCCTTTTCATAAGCATTTATTTCAATATTTGTTTCTCTCTATCTTTTGCTACTTTTCAATGGATATAATTTATACCGCAGGCATTATATAGCGATTGTATTGAAAAGACATTGAACATTACAATAGGTATAACTACTTATAAGCCAAACCAAATTCATGCAACTATTATCCTACGTCTGCATTGAATTTGAGCATTCAATACAAGTTAAAGAGTGGGTGATTCCTATCTCTCTATCTCTTTCAATACTTTTTCCAATTATAATTTTAGATGAATGTAAGTCTTGAAGTATTACTCATTAAAACTAAAGTACGAGTGGAAATAGCCTATTATAGACACAAGTTGGATAAACGTATTAAGGGTTTTCTTTTTTAATGGTTTGGTTTTTCCATATCATGTTTTCATTGACTACATTTAGTTTCAATTAATTTTAATGTTATGTTTAGTCTCTAATCATAATTACGAGTTAATCAACCGTAGACTTATCTTAATAAGTTTTATTAATGCAATAATTATACAGCATTTTATCAATTTTTGGTTTATCTTTTTCGCTTCTCCATTCATTTAAGTTAATTGTTGTCATTATTTTTTTGTTGGACTTCTTCTTGTATTGATAAAAATTATCAAACAAATTAAATAATGAAAAAAATTGACAAACACTCTATCAAATATGACATATTAAGAATGAAGAATCACTCGAGTATAACACGTGTGCCCGAATTTCAGTGTAAACACTATTTCGAGATTATCTATAAGTTTCAAATTTTTCTTTCACAAACAAATGTATTTGAATCCAAGTAAATGATTTTCTAAAAAGTAAAGGCGAGACAAAAAAGCTGTTTTGGTCCTAAAATGAATTATTTATAACTTCGTTATCTTTAAAAAATTAATAACTAATATTAAAGGAAAACCTTGAAAAGCAGCAGAACTGCATTCAGAAGTTGGATTCAAAACTTGTAAAGCAGTTATCGATCAGATATAAATACAATTTCCTTTGATATGTAAAGAATAAATTGCTTCACTAATGAATAAATTATATAACTATTTGATGAATTGATAGCTTCAATAGATCCGAATTTCGATTAAGACTTAACAAAATTATTATAAGTCTTGTAAAAACTTACAGCTATTTTGTTAACTGTACATAAAATTAAAAGTTGAAAACTTTTGAATAGAGGATTGATTATTGGATCAGATTTTGTTGTGTCGGTTATACACCTACACAATAATTGAATGGGAATTACTTATAAAGCAAATGAATTAATTGAATGTTAATAACATTTAAGAAATTCGTGATTCATGCAATGACTAACTTATAATAGAAAAGTATTTAATACTGGCGTCATTGGGAAATTTTAATGCATAATTCCGTTCACGTAAATCCCGTGCATTCCCATCAAATCTAATGTAAAGGTATTACAATCGCATTAATGACAAATAATTTATCTAAATTGTGAACAAAGTGTGTAAAACTCTTTTGATTTATATATTAGCATGTGTTATTTATTTGTATAATGGAGAAAGTATGATTAGCACACATTTTCCAAAGTCGATTTGCAACTTTTTGCCTCTACTATTCATTAATAATAGGTTTTTATATGAAACTATGTTTCCCTTCAAGGTTGTGGCGAATACAATAAATATTATCAGTTTTATTCTCAGCTCAATTGGCATCAATACAAGTGATAAGAGCTTTGTTTTTAGCGCTCAGCACAAAAACTTTCAGAACAATTTGTTTAGGTATTGATATCTATTATATAATTATTAAATAAAACATATTATTAACATTAAAACAACTTATCATCAATACGTTAATGCATTAATGATGAGATCACAAAAAAGATTACGTAATCAACACTAAGATTGTATATTTTTTGGCATCTGATGGCCAACAGTTATTATTTTAAGAGAGCAAAAAATTATTGAATACTTCTGAATACATTTATATTTCCTTTGATTGTCTTTGCAAATAGAGTTGTTTGGATCTTTCAATCAAAAAAGAAAGAAAACACTCAATTTTAATTCAATTTCAAACATTCAATTGTTGGCGTCATTGAGAAAAATCTTTTTCGCAATTATTCTCATTACGAGTTGCACATCATGTTAAGCTCAATCATTATTCATCTCATCTCAAAACAAGTCTCACATTTAAAACAGAAGTTTATTTTTGCATTCAGTTTTCATTAATTAAAATGAATCAGTTATGAAGAAAAATAAAATCATAAAATGTTTTATAGATTTGTAGATTCAAAAGTCTAATTATATGTAAATGAGCTGTCGGAAAACCTGATTAATGAGATTTTAAAATTAATTGTTTAAAATTATAATTGAGTTATAGATTAAAAAGTTCACAAAATTAGAATTTATAAACAGTTATCAATTTTAATTCATGAGGTATTCAAATCAGTAAATTATATTTCAATGTCATCTTGAAAGTAAATTAGTATTTTAATGCTTCTATTTATTGAGCTGACTCTGATGTCTAGTTGAATACATTTTCCCCATTAGATCATATGAATTAATAAATATTTTCAATTAAAAAAATATAATTAAGGAAACAAAGACGCAAAGTATGCAATGCTTGGTTTGCAACTAATTAATGATAGACTGATTCATCTTATAATAACTCATTCTTATAAAGAATAGATATAATAATTTGTCATAATTTTGCGAAATCTTCTGAGCAAACCCATAAAGTCATACTAATTGTCATTTTAATGCGAATAAAGTTTTTATTTTAAGCAATAAACTCTTCAATGGAATTGAAAGTTTAGCACATTATAACTCATATTCATAAGCATTGTTTCTATGATCTGACGCTAATAACTGACTCATTTTGAACAGTTGTCACTAAATTACTAATATTTTGCTTCACAATAAGACGTGAAGATATTTATAAGACATTATCATGCTTTAAATTTCTATTAAAAATGACCTCCAAATATGTATCTTTGATATTAAACACGCAATCTTTTAAACCAAGTTCAGGGATTGTATTATATTATATACAATACCATTCTTGCAATCAAAGCTTATTATGCAATATATCTGAATGAAATCATAAGCTAATTAGCATCGATTGAGCAATCTTATAAATTATCAATTATGAGCAATAAATATGCAAATAATCTTCAACTTTTTCTGACAGACGTAAATAGCAGTATATTATTTAGGAATTTCCAAATACCAACTTTATTGTCCGCCAAATTTAATTCAATTCAAACTTAATAAAAGCACGATTTAGTTTTTCTTTCTATTTCAAAACTAAGGGCGAAACCAAGTATGAAATTACTATATTATATGAAATTAAAAGATAATTACAGGGGTTTTAAAGTTGTAATTTCGATGCAAATCTCATCCTTCCTTTGAAAAAACTTTCACCTAAAGACCTCATGATAATGGCCTGAAGAACACATTCTTCATCTATTCTTTGGCAAAACTCGTAGGATTTTTGTCGACATTGAATTGATTATACATAACTCGTTGGAAACGGGTTTAGAAATTTCATTGAATTTTAATTATATTAATTTGAACCGATATGAATACTCCCTATAGTTTTTACCGAAAAAACTTAAAAAATTAATTATTCTGTTAGAGTAATAATAAATCGCCAATTCATGCATTTATAAATTGCCTGATTGTTAATTAACAAAATTTTTGAGAAAAACCAAATCTTCAAAATTAGTTTTTGTTTTGATAATTATTATGAAAATTTACATTTTAATCAGTTTTACAATCAGTAAATTTTTTTCTAATTAATACTCTGTTAAGCCATTTCTTTAAATTAATGAAACAACTGATGTCCGAAAATCATAAAAATTTAAGTGAAAATAGATTGAAAACTTGTGCTATAAAATAATTATAATAATGAGATTCAATTCCAAAAGACTTACTTAAAATATAATGAATGAATTAAACAATTTCGATTTTGAATGACTTAACTTTAAATCGATGTATAGGAATCAGCATAGATTTGGCACATTTTTTGGTTTAATTAATTCAGTCAAAAATGATAGCAATGAACACATAATAATTTTTTGATAGATAAAAAATTTGACTCTTCGAATAATTTACAATATAACCCTTGAACAAACACTCTCAACAATAATATTTTATTCAGCACTTTTTTATAGCCAGTAATTTTAGTTCTTATAAACTATTAAATTATGAATTTAACTGATACTTGAAGTTATTTTATAGCTTTTGCTTTTGAATTTGCTGTTAATTGTCTGAATTTTTGCAAGTTAATGATAATCATAAAATCATATTAAGCTATTTTATGTGTGGAAAATGTGTGTCAAGCTTTGAATTTAAAGTCACCACCTTTACGACTGAGCTCTCAAACTTTAAATTTTGGATAATTCAATAGAATGAAGATTTTATCTGTTACTTAATTATTGTTTACAACTAATTTTCTATTAATTTCGCAATTTTATTGTTATTTTCTACTTTATGAGTGCATGATTTTCCAATTAAAGCTTTAACTTATTCAATTCTCTGATTCCCATGAGGTTTCCAATCAAATTTGATTCTATCAAATATTTAAATGAACTATTCTTTTAAGAACTCAAATATCAAATGGTATGATCTTTATTGACCTATTGAGTGTTTCGAACATATTTTGAAGATTTAACACAAATCGGTTCAAATATAACATTAAGTGAGAGCACTATGAAACAAATGAATTGAAAATTTAAAACATACTAATCATCGAACCCCTGATTATGTTCCTTAAGAAATTTGCTTAGCATTTTTCACAATAGGCAATAATTTAGCTCTGAAGCAATGAATTTTCTTGTTTCTAATCTATATTGTGTGAAAAACAATTCAAATTGACAGTTAGTATGGCTATAGTATGGCATAGTTTAAAAGTATAATTTGATAAGAAATTAATGTTCAAATGAGTGCATACAATATCCAAGAATTGAAGAATTGAAATAAAGTTTGGAGCATAAGTTTCCGATCTCAGCCACAACTTTATACTTGAAAAAGATATTATTTACAGACATATAATTTTTTATTCATATGCATCCGTTTCATTATTTTATATTATATAATAATTTATGTTGATTTGACCAAAATTTTTCTCAATGCTATTTTAAAATTTGAATTTGTGAAATTGAAAGTTGAAATGTTTCAATTAAATAGAGATAATTATTAGAAATATAGTTATTAAACTTTACTTATGTTTAAGTCTTGGGATCATTAATGACGAAAAAATTAGAATTAAAGTTTGATTCAGCAGTTCTCAGTTTAAGATAAATTGGAGTGATTTTGATTATCAGTTATTCATAGATAACAAAAATGGTTTCGATGTTTCAAATTTTAGATGTTTAAAAGTGTATCCATAAAAGCGAAACTGACGTATAGTGTTTTGATTAAAATCAGCAATTTTTGTCAGAGCCTAACGATGTGGCGCCGGTTTATCTTGATTTAGGAGTTTTGCATTGAATTTTTCAATTTTCAAGTGAAGTTTATATTTTAAATAAATTTATTTAGAATAAATTTGTGTAATTATTTAGTTATTTTAGAAAAAAACTAGTTTTCATTGTTATGTTTGGTCAATATCATGAACTTAATTTCGGACAATAATACACTTTTTTCAATGATCTGAGTATTTAAGAAAACTAGAAAACGGTTCCAAAAATATAAATAAGTTTCGAACTCATTTAGAAAATCAAGAATAAAAATATTAAGATTTGGAAAAAGAACATTTTAAAACTTAAAAAGATTTCATGAAATAAAGGTCAAGAAAATAAGTAAATACCGAAAGAAATATAAAATAAATCAGAAAATTGGTAAACAATCTTAGAATAACAAACAATTTTGTAACAAATTTTCTTGTTTGTGTTTTGAGTACTCAAAAATACACTCTAAGTCATGTTGAAAAACTAAAATATCTGATTTTGTTTTTTGAATTCCTGGAAATTCCATTAAGAGTTACGAATGAAATCAAAAATTACTGAATTTGTAATTCAGATTATGCTCTGATTTCAAGCCATTCACTAATTGAATATTATATTAGATAATTTTAAAAATATTTACGCCACACAATTTCAACTTAAATCCTTGAAATCGAGAAAATATTTGATTAAATTTAAAAAGATTTGAAACGCATTAATTTTCTGGTTATTTCGTGTTCAGGGATTTAAATTCAAGAACAATTATCATATTGAATGATGAACTTGGTTTTTGTTGGACTGAAAGTACTTTTTTGCTCATAAAAAAGAATAACCTGTCTCTGAAAATGATTGCCCTAAAGAAATCTAATTTGGATAAGAGGTGAAGGTTAGAGCTTGTCCTCGTAATTATCGGTGTCCGACCTGACTGACTGACTCGTGAGTATCCTTTGGTTGAACTCGTTTTTTTTGAATATTTCTCAATTTAAAAGATCGTAAACTTTATGATAGTCTTAGAAGTTCTAAGAATTGCTATAATAGGACAGAATTTTCAAGTTGAACATTTGGAATTGTTTTCTCTTTTCTTTACGATTTGATTTATTTTTAGAAAATAGTTTTCTTTTAAATGATGATTGATCTGTCGGGGGAAGTACGAGATAATAAAAGATTATAAGTTCATCATAGCAGGCTTTTTAAATTTATAACTTTAGTACCTCTACTATAGTGTACAGTTACGCCGTAAAAAGCTTGCGGATTAACTTATTATT